>PVJS01010175.1:34573-48760 GCA_004027185.1 Glis glis | reverse complement strand
CTAGAGAGAGAGAGAGGGGGAGAGAGAGAGAGAGAGAGAGAGAGAGAGAGAGAGAGAGGAGAGAGAGAGAGAGAGAGAGAGCGCGCGCTGAGGCTGGCCGCAAACCCGGATCCTCCAGTCTCCGCCTCCCAAAGTACTGGGATTACAAGCGTGCGCCACCACGCCCGGCAAGATAGTAGAATTGATGCATAACACCAAGTGATGTGTGCATGTATGAATGTATCACTTTGAATCTCACTATGATGTATAATTACATTGTATAATTACAATGTACCAGTAAAACTATACAGAAAAATCTCAAAGGTGAACATGAAATAATATTCATAGGAACTATATAGAAATAGAAGTAAAACAGACTGAATAAAGTTATTAATAATCCCACATCCTCAGGGTCCATAAAGATTAACATAAAAAGGAAGGTTTCCCCAACATACTAAAACAAACTTTGCATAAAAGAAAAAGAATTTCTGCATAAATTTTTAATAATTTAACACTTTCTAATAACTTATAATAATAGATTGTAAAATTATGAGGTCAGCTGGACACGGCACACACCTGTAATCCCAGCTACTTGGGGGCTGAGGCAGACAGATTGTAAATTCAAGGCCAGTCTGGGCAATTTAGCAAGACCGTCTCAAGGCCAGCCTCAGCTACTTAGTGAGGCCCTCCACAACTCAGTGAGACCCTGTTTCAAAATAAAGAATAAAAAATAGGGCTGGGGGTATAGCCTGGAGGTAGAATGCCCCTGGGTTCAATCCCCAGTTCCTCAAAAAAAATAAATAAATAAAAATAAAAAGGGCTGGGATATAGCTCCATGGTAGAGTGTTTGCCTAGCAGGGGCGAGGCGTTTGGTTCAGTCTTTCGTACCCCCCCAAAAAATCAAGCAAGCAAGCAATTAAATTATGAGAGCAGAGAACCATTTTTCCTTAAGATTGTTAAAGTACATTTTATTGAAATTGGAAAGTGAGTAATCCTACATAGATTTTTTAAAACATAACTATAGTAATTATAATTTTATTGCATGTGCCACACACTGAGCTGGCTGTTTCATGTCTGTTACTTCTAACTCTTAAGTTATCTTGGTATGTGTTCACTAGGATTCAGGGAGGGTAAGTGGAGGTGAGGGCCTCACAGCTAGTGAGCGATGGGGACGGGTCTGAGGTGTCCCGAGCCTGTGCTCTTCTCCCTGTTCCGTGCCATGTCTGCTGTGTTTTTCACATGAACTTTGTATAGAAATAATCATCTTCTAAGAAAGAACTAAATCCAGTAGTTCCATAGTTACTTTTCACCTTAACTTCACACTGCTTTTAGGCTCTTCTATTCTTGAAACTCTTTCCCAGGACTGACTTGTTCTTTTAACTCACTTTCTCCCTCGCCTCCTCTTCAAGGGATAGTCCCCCACGTTTCAGTTCCCAGTTTCCAAATCCCTTCACTCTTCAGTTTTAGGAACTCCCCTTAATAGAAGAGGTTACTTTGAAATCTACACATCCAAGTGTAACAATTATCTATTTCTGAGATCTATCACTTAAACAGCCATGGGACTTCATTTGAGAGCTCGCTGACATACACAACTTTAATGTGGGAAAGTGAACTTATCATCCCACTCTTAAAATCCAGACAAACTATCTTATTCTCATCAGTCTCCATATTACCAGCTGCTGTGTTCTCTGTCCGCAAAATCTAAAACCTTGAAATCATCTTTGGCCTGGATCTCTTGACACCCAACAAGTATCCTTTTGCTCTGCCACGTTGCCTCACGTCATTGGTAACTTTATCTCTCATATGTCTTAGCTCCTTAATTAAAATAAGTTCCTGGAGGGCAGTAACCACATGTTATGTGTCTCTGGTTTACAAGAGATTTTTATATCAAAAGTTGATTGATGAGTTGTTATTTGGAATTTGCCAAGGTTTTTTAATATTTTTTCCTTCATACATGTTGTTACAGCTTAACAACATGTTAAGCTAGGCTAATCTGTAATGTGAATTACAAACAAGGGAGCAAAGTAACTACTGGCACCCGGGGTTGCTGGGAGCCAGGACATACCTGATCCCCCTGAGCGCTTCCTTACCGTAGGACCCAGCCATCCTACATGGGATGAGAACACCTAGCATGGGATGGGAACAAAGAAGGTATTTTTATGCCAGTAGAGTTGACAAACCACTGCTTATTCTCATCCATAATAAGTGAGTACTTTGAAATCATTTTCAACATGCATGGCGCAGTATAGTCATTAATAGTCACATTGTTAATACACAGAAGGTACCATAAAGATATTCTCAAAAGTAGCACCTGGATTTTGTATTTATCTGAGAAATCTTAACACATTCAAATGCCCGTGTCAGAAAGTGCTCTTCCTCATCTCGGTATATTCTGAGTGGAAGTTCACTTTCTCTTGACACATAGACCTATAGATGATTAGCAGGAATCAAAAATGGAGTATAACTCATACTTAAGGATTTTCTACAGACTCTGTTTGTACTTTGACAATTATCAGGCTTACTATTGAAAGATGATAAATGTAGACATGATTCTTGCAACTTCTTTAATCCTTTCAGAATATGGCATTTCAGGCTGAACAAAAAATAAAAGCAGATATTTTACGAAGCTTGAGTACTGAACAGCTCTTCCGGTTGTTATCAGATTCAGATTTGAATGTGCTGATGAAGACATTGGGACTTCTTAGAAACCTCCTCTCCACTCGGCCTGTAAGTAAAGTCACCCCGAATTCCAGATCAGCCCACCCTGCAGATGCATTGCCCGACGTAGCTGTCTCTGCTCCCATCATCTGCCTATGAGTGTGACCCAAATGTCCCCCTTCCCTGTTCTGGAAGCTGCTTCACTGCCTAGCCCTGCCCACCACCCACACCACCTGTCCCGTCTCTTTCTCCCCCCGTGGTGCCGGACACGTGCCTGCCTTGGTTTGTTAATTTGTTCTTACCTGGTTTGGTGGCAGGATGGGGTCTCTCACCTGCCTAAGTCACTTATCCCCGGGGCCTCTGCCTGTCTCCCTGTAGAGAATTCTTCTCAGTGCCATTCCACAGACACCCCACCTCTGCCCACATTGATAGGCTTGACCTCGGAAGATGTTGTGGTCAGAGTAGGAGAGGCAGGCCTTGCTGCTGGGGCGGCTCTCGATGTTGTTCTCTGATGTTCCCCAAGCAGCAGTGCCCGCGGCCTTCAGATAGATGAAGAGACGTGGCTGGTCCCCTTCTCTGGGCCTCACTTGTCTTTTGAGTCATCTTTATGCACTTGTGCCCCAAGATAGTATTATAAACCCATATATTGTCCATGTCTCTGGCTCCCCCCTTCCCCACCCATTGTGTGTGTGTGTGTGTGCACGTGCACGTGCACGCGCACACTTCCTTTTTCTTTAATATCCTTGGGCTCAGGAACCCCCACTGATTTTAGTTCTGTATTCTACAAGTCAACTTTTATGCTCTCTTTATAGCAGTCATTCAAAAACATATTTGAAGGCAAAATGTAGCTTCAAAGTCTAATAAATACTGTTCTTTGACATCTAGGTCTATTATATGCTATGTGTTCTGCTTGAAGCAACTGTGTATCATGTCATTTAACTTTTTTTTTTTAAACCATACTGGGGATTGCACCCAGGGGCATTCTACCTCTGAGCTACATCCCCAGCCCTATTTTTTATTCTGAAACAGGGTCTCACTAAGTTGCGGAGGGCCTCACTAAGTAGCTGAGGCTGGCTGCGAACTTGTGATCCTCCTGTCTCAGCCTCCCAAGTACTGAGATCACAGGCACGCACCACCACGCCCAGTTCATTTAACTTTTAGAAACCTTCCATTCTATGGCCTATTTCTTTGTTTCCCAGATGGTGACTGTGGCTTTCTCGTTGTTTTGCAGCATATAGATAAAATAATGAGCACTCATGGAAAGCAGATTATGCAAGCTGTCACCCTTATTCTGGAAGGGGAGCATAACATTGAGGTCAAAGAGCAGGTACGTGTCCTTTTGCTTGGGGAGTAGCTTCTGAATGTGCGTACAAAGGTGGATCTCAGCTAGGAGTCTCCTGAAATACTCAGATCTGCAGAAGACTGGGTCTGAGATGGGAGGTGCTCGAGACGAGAAGATCCTTCACCACCCCTTGAACTCTTTTCCACAGGTCTTCTCCCTGCAATAGAGGAAAACAGGACCATAGTCTATAGTTCCCTTATGTTGCGCACGGGGCTCGCCGTCCCTGCCTCTACAGTAGCAGCCTCCTTTGATCGTCCTGGAGGGAATTGTGTCTCCAGGATTAACTATTTCTAGCCCTCTCTACCACCATGCTCTGAGCCCAACCTCCTGCAGCTCCCTGATAAGAGCATTGCTTGTTCTAGAATGTGCTGTTCTAGAGGCAGTCTTAGCTTCTTTACTCTCTGGCTTCTTCTGTTCTCAGTCGCCATCCCAAATCCCTGCTCTCTGTGGGGTTTCAGGACAGCAAGTGTAAGGTAGGCATCAAAGTACAGAAACTGTGCAGTTATCAAGGAACCGGTTGGAAATCCCTTTTCTATACTTTCTGGGCTGTATCATGGGAGTTTTAATGGTGTATATATTTTAATTCTCTGTAAAAATAAAGACCAGCTGCAAGCTTAAGATTTTAACACAGATCTGAGATGCTGGTAATATTTAATTTCCTGACATAGGTTTTGGCTACATGGGTGTGTTCACTTTAGGAATTCATGGAGTTGTACATGGGTATGTACGTCTGTACTTATGACAGGAACTTGGCCAAGGTCATGATGCAGAGTTGGACCCAGAGAGTGGAGGTGCAGAGGGTGGAGGTGCAGAGAGTGGAGGTGCAGAGGGTGGAGGTGCAGAGAGTGGAGGTGCAGAGGGTGGAGGTGCAGGGCCCATGCTGCTCATCTGCTGCACTTCTGAGTTAGAGTAGTTCAGCAGGCTTTGGGGGGCAGTCCCAGAAGTAAGCATGGGAGCACATGGGATCTGTGGTTGAATTTATCAACAGAAAATAGGGCTTATTTGGCAAAATGTTTTTTTTTTTTTTTGTGGTACTGGGGATTAAACCCAGGGGCATTCTACCTTCGAGCTATACCCCCAGTCCTATTTTTTATTCTTTACTTTGAAACAGGGTCTCGCTAAGTTGAGGAGGGCCTCACTAAGTAGCTGAGGCTGGCCGCGAACCCGGATCCTCCTGTCTCAGCCTCCCAAGTACTGGGATTACGAGCGTGCGCCACCACACCAGGCTGCAAAATGGTTTTAAGATAGATATTTTTGGCAAAATCTCTAAAGCATCACTGAAATGAGACAAAATGAGATCTATTACTGGGACTCAACAGTGAAAAAATACATTGTTCAAAAGAAACTATTCTACATGGAGAGCATAGGGATGAACCTTGTCTGTAAAGATAGCTGACCTGGCCGGGCGTGGTGGCACACGCGTGTAATCCCAGTACTTGGGAGGCTGAGACAGGAGGATCGCATGTTCGAGGACAGCCTCAGCAACCTAGCAGGAATCTCAGCAACCTAGGTGAGACCCTGTTTCCAAACAAAAAATAAAAAGGGCTGAGGTATAGCTCAGAGGTAGAATGTCCCTCTACCACAGTAGCAATCCCCAGTACCACACACACAAAAAAAGAATAGCTCACCTGGATGGAACTCTACAACTCGAAAAGTCAAGCAAGGCCGGAAGGCCAGGCACGATCCCAGTGAGGACAAATGAAGAGATCAAGCGGGTTTTTGCAGGACACACATGTTACTCTCTCAGGTAGATTTTGGAGATGACCCAGAAGCAGGCAAGGATGGAAGGCTTAAACTGCCTGCTTGTTAGCTGGAATTTTAATGCTTCTCAAGAGCATCTAAAAAGTTGTTTTTTATGGAGGTGTAATTGACATAAAATCAGTTGCAGAGTGGTAAGTTTTCATACGTGTATCTGTGAAATTATCACCATAGTCAAGATTGTCAACATGTCTGTCACTGGCCTTAAATCATAGCACGACAAGTCCGTCCGTCCAGACCACTCCTGTTCAGTACTGTGCTGAAATTCCTACCGAGTACAGTAAGGCAGATTAGTTGGCCAGGGTGAGATCACTACCACTAACGAACGTCGCCTTGCTGGCTGGCTCTTAGAAGGTAGAGTTATTGCAAAGCGTGCTGATTAAGTCTTTCCATGACCACAGAAACGAACAGCAGAACTAGATGGAGTGAGGCGCATCATTCCATTCTGCCTGCATTAGTGAGTCCAGTTTGGCCAGGTCTGGATTGTGAGAATGTCAAGACGAAGGTGGGGAGGGAGGAAGTAAGGATTCGATGCCCATTGTATCCAATGGCCCTGTCCTATAAGTTCAGGTGCGACGAGAATGTGGGTAGAACAACCTTCACTTACATCCTTCGATGTCGTCTTGAACTTGGTTGGATTCCTTAAGACCAATTGACTATCAACTCCTTCCCAAACTAATTATCCTTGTCATGCTCATGTCTGTCCCTTCGTAAGTTCTTTTCTGCAAAAGACTAACCCTGAAAGAGCAGGTCCATTATTATTCATTTCCCTGGGGTATTGTGCCTTCCAAAAGACTTCTAACATTCTCAACAAGTACCAGTGCTTATCTGCCAGATCACTTTGAAGTCGGCCATCTCCCCAGGTCCTCTCTACCCCACCTCTGGGATAATACATCATGGTCTCCTCGTCATGGTCTGGCTGCTATGGAACAAACAGTCCCCCAGTACCCACTTAGACCTCAGGTCGCAAGTTGCATTCTCAGTGTCTCTTGTATCCCAGAGGCAGCCCTTCTGGTTCATGCCTAAGGGCTCACTCCCTAATTGGTTACTGCAGCATGTTAATTTGTGTCTAAGCCCCATCCCCCGCCCCGATGCCAGTGAGTGATTCCTGACTGCGCTTAGAAGGATTCTGTCGCGTCCTCCAAGAAGCCTTCCCTGGCCCTGCAGCATCCAACACCTGCTCTCACTTCAGCCCTCTAGGGTCTCTTTTTTTACTCCAGTCCCACCATAGTGAATGTCATTGCTGATGTAGCAGCGTCAAAGGCAAGGCGCGTGTCTTAATGCTCTCACCGTGCAGAGGGCAGGCCTGGGACAGGTGCTCAGTAAGTGTCTGTGGAGTTGCTGGGTCTGGCACCGGCTTGTACCCCTACCGCAGCCCTTTCGCTTCACCTTAGCCCTTGCCACCTGCTGGTCTAGTGGAGACAGAGGAGCAGCCACCAAGAACACTCTCTTTCTCTGAGGAGAAGCTCGGTTACCAGGGCAGTGATTGTCCCTCCAGCGGTGACAGGCTCCCTCAGCATCCGCATCAGGCGGTCTGGACCAAGTGCCTTCCAAAAAAGTCAAGAGGTCCTAACTGCACGTGGCTGGTGGAGCTGGTGGACAGGGTCCTGAGCTTGGGAGCGAGGGGCAGGTGGAGGCCTGGGGAAGGGGAAGCTTCCACCAAAGAGACTACATCTTTGAAGAAACCCGAAGGTTAATCACAAGGGCTTCTCTTGAAATGAAATTCGAAAGAGGTAGAAAAAATAATACATTACATCTTCTCCTTGGTTTCTGTGATAGCTGGGCTTAATGCCCAGCAAGGAACCACGGGGCTTCCCTCCCGTGTGAGGTGGGCTCTGCTTGGATGTGGTTACTGTTGTTGGCAGAGTCAGGAGGTGGGAATTTGGGATGTTAATAGTGGAGCCTGTGGGAATCCACGCATCTCCAGGTGAGGAATTGGCCAACCTCTTGACCTCAGAGCTTGCTTGCTCATGGGCTGTGTTCTCTTCCAGACACTGTGCATCCTAGCCAACATAGCAGACGGGACAACGGCAAAAGAACTCATTATGACCAATGATGACATCCTGCAGAAAATCAAATACTACATGGTAAGCCCTCAAAACAAATTGTAGAAGAAACTGCTCTGTGACAGATGCAGGGAAGTCTCTTCCATCCTGAAGGGAAAGCCCTAGTTCCTCGAAGCTTGTGCCATGGTAACATTACCACCTACCTGCCACTCCTGTGCTAGTCATCTCACGCTCGCCCCTCTTACGCGGTGAAGACTTGGGCTCTTGGCTCTCTAGCTGTCTGACACCGCAGTTCCTTGGCCTGTTTGCTTCCTGCTGCTTGGCCACACCCCGCATCATGTCATCACCCATTGCTCATGTCCAGTATCAACCCCCACACACAGAGCTCCAGCCCTGGAGGAGCCCTCCCCCTCCTTTCCCCACCACCTGTCTTCTCTCTACCTGCCTCCACGGAGTTAACAACG
This sequence comes from Glis glis, assembly GCA_004027185.1. Classification (NCBI taxonomy): domain Eukaryota; kingdom Metazoa; phylum Chordata; class Mammalia; order Rodentia; family Gliridae; genus Glis; species Glis glis. The sequence goes on along the minus strand of PVJS01010175.1, from coordinate 40,553 downwards.
CAGAGAAATGAACAGAGCAAGCTGAGCGCCTCACTTCATAAAACCCAAGCGGGCACTCGGCCCTGCCTGGCCTCCGCCAGTGATTCTCTAAGAGTTGCTTGCCCAGTCTCCCCAAGCAAGAACAGGTTCTTGCCCTCTCCACTCTTTAAAGTCACCTCCTCCCTGCCCTGTTACTCGTATCGACGACATCAGCTTTTTGTTTTATTAAGGGAATAGGAGCTAAATGGCTTCCTGTTACACCATAGACAAATCCATGTCCCCTTATGATGGCTGTCAAGGCCTGCATGACCGTACCCTCCATACCCCAGCCTCTCATCCTCTCCCCTCTGTTCATCCCACTGGCCTCTTTCAGCCCCTCATTGAGGCCAGGCCCTGTCCTGCCTTGGGACTTCCACGCATGCTGGCTCCTCTTTCTGGAACACTTTTTTCCCACTCCTCACCTTTCAGATCTCTGCTGAACTGATACTTCCTCTCTGGTCTCTTACTTTTATAGACTATTCTTAGTTACTGGATTCTGTTTCCTTTTGGAGCAATTAGCTCAGTTATAGTGATCTGTCTTTGTGTGCTACTGACTAAGCATCTCTTCTACCAAAGCGTAACCTCATGAGAGTAACGACTATGTCAGTTTTATATCCAGCACCTTATATAGTACCTGGCCCCTAGTATATACTCAGTAAATTTTGTTGAGTGAAAACCTACTGCTTAAACCTGGAACGCCTTTATCCAATACCTCATCTACATACTATCTCTAATCTTTTAAAAGTTTCTCTATCAGTGGACAGTTGCTTAGCATGCAAGAGGCCTTGGGTTCAATCCCCAGCACTACAAAAACAAAATACAGTTTCCCTTAATCTCCCATAATTATTAAGGTTCACCTACTTCTCTGCTGCTGTTCAGATTTCTTAAAAGCATCTTCTGCACATGCTGTCTCCTTCCTTGCCTCTAAATTCACTCTGTGACCTACTTCATCTGGCCTCTGTCCCCAGCACTCCACTGAAACTGAGTCAAGGTCACCAGTGACCTCCATGGTGCCACATGCAAGGACACTTTCCTCCTCCTCTTGCCCTGTTTACTGCAGGTTTCAGCACAGCTGACGACCATTCTTCTTCCAGAAACATCCCTTTTTCTTGGCTTCCTTGACCTTCATTTGACCTCCGTCCTTACCTCTAGGCCCTCTTCTCTCTTACATGCTCCCTGAAGTCACTGGTTCACAACCTTGGCTGCACAACAGAGCCTCCCGGGGAGCTTTCAGAGACTCTAGCCTTGTCTTCTCCCTCCCAGGGGTCTGGTAAAACAGGTCTGGGGTGTAGCCTAGCCATCAGGATTTTTTAAAGTTTCACATACAAACAGAGGTGAGCACCACTGGCTTAGGAGGCTCATCCACACCATGGCTTGTGCTGTCTTCTCTGTGCTGATGATTTCCAAACATATGCCCCAGCCTAGCCCTTGCTTCCGAACTCTGGACTCCTGTGTCCTCCTGCCTAGCATCTTCATGTAGCTGTCTGATAGCCTCTTGAAGTCAATGCACCAATAAAAGTATAAAAAAAAAGAAAAGAAAATTTAATGAAAGAAAAACGAATTCTTTCATATCTCCCCTGAACTCTAACGTCTCCTCTTCTGGTTCTTCCCATTCAATATACTGGCTCCACCATCTACCCCATTGCTGAAACCTAGGAGTCTGTCTTGGTTTCTCTAGCTCTGGCCCCTCATTGCTCCAACTTATCAGCAAGTCCTCTGAGTTCGCCTCCCAAACTGATCTTGAATCTGTTCACTTTCCATCACCACTGCCCCCTCCCTGGTCCACGCCATAGTATCTCGTGCCTGATTAAGAGGATAATGATAATAACCTTCTAGACACGTCTGCGTTGTCACTCCAGTCCCTTCAGCCAGACGGATTGTCTAAAAATGTAACTAGATATTGTCCCCACCCCCCCAGCTGTACACATACTTGAGGAACACAGTCCACAGCCATACGGTCATAAATGATCAGGCTATCGTATCCACAGCCTGGTTGGCCAGAGCAGTGGGGCAGGTTGCACACAGGCCCGAAGAAGAAAGACTCACTAACCATAGAATTCTAATGGAGGAAACCATATGCATTTCTTAGTGTCTTCTTAGTAGAGGTGTAACTCCTATGTGAGAGGTCTGTTGGAGCCTTCAAGAAACCATTGAAGCCGGGTGTGGTGGCGTAGGACTGTAATCCCAGTACTTGGGGGGCTGAGACAGGAGGATCCCAGGTTCGCGGCCAGCCTCAGCTACATAGTGAGGCCCTCCACAACTTAGGGAGACTCTGTTTCAAAATATAAAATAAAATAGGGCTGGGGGAGCCACGCATGGTGGCACACGCTTGTAATCCCAGGACTTGGGAGGCTGAGACAGGAGGATCGCAGGTTCATGGCCAGTTTCAGCTACTTAGTGAGGTCCTCCACAACTTACTGAGACCCTGTTTCAAAATAAAGAATAAAAAATAGGGCTGGGGGTGTAGCTTGGAGGCAGAATGTCCCTGAGTTCAATCCCCAGTACTGAAAAAAAAAAATAGGGCTGGGGGTGTGGCTCACATGTAGAACGTCACCACTACAGAAAGAAAGAGAAAGAGAAAAAGAAGTGAGAGAGAGGGGGGGGGAGGGGTGGGAAGGCAGGTAGGCAGGCATGCATTAAGTACATCATGCCCTTGGTGTCCTCTCAGATGTGCATAAATTATTTAAATGTACTAATTTTTTTAATTGACCAAATAAAATAGGGCTGCGGGTGTAGCTCAGAGGTAGAATGCCCCTGGGTTCAATCCTCATTGTGTTGGCACATGCCTATAATCCCACCATCCCGGAGGCTGAGACAGGATCACAGGTTCGAGGACAGCCACAGCAATTAGTGTGACTCTCATCAACCTCGCAAGACCCTGATTCAAAATAAAAAATAAAAATGGGGCGGGGGTATAGCTCAGAGGTAGAATGCCTCTGGGTTCCATCACCAGTGCAAAAAAAAAAAGCTTTTTTGGGTTGTTTTTTTTTTTTTGTATGTTGTGTGTGTGTGGTACTGGGATGGAATCCAGGGGCATTCTATGTCCGAGCTACCCCTCAGCCTGATTTTATTCTTTTATTTTGAAACAGGGTCTCACTGAGTTGCGGAGGGCCTCACTGAGTTGCTGAGGCTGGCCTCGAACCTGCAATCCTCCTATCTCAGCCTCCCAAGTACTGGGATTACAAGCGAGCACCACCACGCCCGGCAAAAGTTTGTATTTGAATGTCTTTTGTCACGGCTGTCTCTCCGCCTCCGTTCGCCAGATCCCCACCATTCCCCGTTGTCTTCAGTTCAGACCTTACATTCATTTGTGTTAATTTTGTGGCTCGCAAGACGTTTGAGTCTGTGGCCTCTGCTTCAAACCTGTAGGCGGCTGGAATTGCCGTCGCTGGGGTCTAAAATGAGCTGACCTCCATTTTTACTTCTTTTCTGCGTCACTAGGGTCATTCGCATGTCAAGCTGCAGCTTGCCGCCATGTTCTGCATATCAAACCTCATATGGAACGAAGAGGAAGGTAAGAGCTTGGTGAGATTTGTTCTGAATAAATTCATGAAAACAGAGTCTGGCCCAGGGAAGGCAGCAGGAGCCCCTGAGATCCTAGGCAGAGGCCCCACTCATTGGACTGGCCGCCCCACCCCCGCGTCACCCTGGGGTGAACATCAGCAGGACCACCTGAGTCAGAGGGACAGAGCCCACCGTGGAGCCAGGTTGCTGGAGTGAGGGTGAGGACTGAGTCCCTGCCTTGGGCGAGCTGAGGTGCACTTGAAGAAGCGGAGGAAGAGGAAGAGCGTGGGTGGGAGCGTGGGGTTTCCTGTGGGCATGGGAGCACACGCAAGGACTCCCGCAGGTGCGCTTGGTGGGGAGGAGGGTGAGAGAGAGCCCTGCTGGTGAGGCAGCCCGTCTACTGACCAAAGGCTCTCCACCCCAAGGTGGGATTTTTGCACTAGACCAATTACACCAGAATTTCTAGAGTTGGGTCCTCGAAGCTCCCAGGTGATTCCAGTATACTGCCAAGGTATGGAGAAGAGAACTGGGGAGGTTCCCCCCCTTTTTTTGTGGTACTGGGGAATGAACCCAGGGGCAGTCTATCTTTGAGCTACACCCCAGCCCCGATTTTATTTCTTATTTGGAAACAGGTTCTTGTTGGTTGATGAGAGTATCACTACTTGCTGAGGCTGTCCTCGAACCTGCGATCCCCCTGTCTCAGCCTCCCAAGTACTGGGATTACAGGTGTGCACCACCATGCCCAGCTGGAGATATTTAAAGGGCAAGTCTGTCCAGGTCACCAGGTCTAGAGGGGGTGATGCCTGAGGCAGTCACTGTAGGTCCTTCAGTGGGGGAAGAAAGACTCCAAGGGGGTTACTGTACTCAGCAGTTGTGTCCAGAACAAAGTAGAAGGAGGTGGAACTGGATTCAGCCCACAGGCCTCAACACCACATAGCATCTGTGTACGGGGAGAGAAAGCCAGGCCTCGAGGTCTCAGTGTGGACGGAAGATAGAACGGAGCGGCAGGAAACTGGCACTGCCCCTGCGCTAGCCTCAGGCGGCAGAGGTGCTGGCAAGAGGAGGGTGGGAGGCAGTCGAGGGGAAAATGGGACCTCTCTGGAGGAGGGGGAGCCTGGCCTGGCCTGTGCCACGGGTACGTCCTGAAAGGAGTGCCAAAGCTGGGCCCAGTGACAGAGGGCCTTGTGCCAGGCTGAAGGACTCTGACCTTGACTTTACAGTCCATGGAGGACTTAGTCCAGCAGCAGAACCAATGGCCTGCAGGAAGGAAGGCCAAGAGGCAGAGACCAGTCGGAAGCATCCGGCCATGCTAGGGGAGGTGGGGGACTGGGGACGGGGGCAGCGGTCTGCATCTTGTTCCCGGTAACCTGGCGGCTTTCCTCTAGGTTCGCAAGAACGCCAGGATAAATTACGAGACATGGGCATCGTAGATATTCTGCACAAACTGAGTCAGTCATCAGATTCAAACCTTTGTGACAAGTGAGTATCGACATAACAGGACCTTGCTCTGGGCCATGTCGAATTCTCTTACGAAGCGGTTTCAATTGCTTAGTAATTCCCATGGCCAACCGTTTACAATCTTATAGACTCCTACATTTTCTTTTTAATTTTCTGTGTGCCAACAGTGACATTTGAGTGAGATATAAACTAACAGTGACCAAATAACTAAAGACTCTCACCTTACTCTGAATTAACTTGAGTCTTGCCCGTCCAGGTGGACACCTGGAGAGGATCCAGGGCCACTCCCTTCCCCTCCCTTGATCATTAGAATAGAAATGCACGTGGCCTTGGGAAAACAGAAAGACCAATATTGAAACTCTCATTAGCTTAAAACCTCACTGAGCCTTGCTCCCGCCTGCCCTGGTGCTGGGGGCACAGCAGTGACCACTGAGCAGTCCCTGTCCTCAAAGAGCTTCCCATTTCCTGGAAGGGGCAGGAGTTATAACCAGAGACACAGCTAACCGCAAAATAGTCAAAAATGGAGCTGAGCGTGGTGGCGCACACCTACATCCCAATACATGGGAGGCTGAGACAGGAGTGCAGGTTCAAGGCCAACCTCAGCAACTTATTAAGACCCTGTTTCAAAATAAAAAATAAAATCAGGCTAGGGTTGGAACTTGGAGGTAAAACGCCCCTGGGTTCAAGCCCCAGTACCAAACAGAAACAAAAAAAAATGTTTTTAAATAGTCACAAATGCCCTTTCTAGCTGTACGTACTCCCTTATGACAGCCTTCACGTGCCTGTCCACTTCTAAGGACAGCAACGGCAGGGGGCATCAGTCCTTTTGTTCTCCAGCCCTGGGCGCTTCACCGTCTCGCTCTGCTTACCATGCCCCATCCTGCCCTGCTGCCCCCGCCCCGTGCCCACCCGCTATCCCAATCACACCTGCCCTCTAACAGTGTCACACCGCCAGGCTCCTGCACGTGCTGCCCCCGCCCCGTGCCCACCCGCTATCCCA
>PVJS01010175.1:0-34473 GCA_004027185.1 Glis glis | reverse complement strand
CTCCTAGCCCCCATTTGTTCAACGGATTTTTTAATACCTACCCTATGCTCAATACCCTCACTGTTTCAGGCATTGGAAATTTAATGGTGAATAAACTTGGTGAAGTTCCTAGTAGAACTTACATTCTAGTACAAATGGCAGGCAATAAGTAAATGAAAACCAGGTGATAACAGGTACCACGAAGAACATAAAGCATTCCCTTGAATGGAGAGTAAAGAAACTTTCTTTTCATATAGGTTAGTCAGTAAAGACCTCTCAGGTAGGCGGCCACTAGATGGGTGTTTAGAGGAAGAATACTCCAGGCAGAGGGCACAGCGAGGCAGACATGAGCAGCAAGAAGACCAGCGGCTGGAGAAAAGGCCTGGGGGGGGCATGCTCATAGGAGGAGGAGCCAGGTCAGGAGCCTTGTAGGCAGTGGTCAGGACTTGGGCTTTTATCCAGAGTCAGTGGAGAGTTTTGACCAGGAGAGGCATTATCTGATTTGAATTTTTAAAATCACTCTGGTGGGTAGGACAGGAATGGAGGCATCGAGGCCCGCTGAAGGCTGTTGCCATACCATGGGTAAGAAATGAGGGTGGGAGTGGTGGAATTATTGAAAAGTGGTTGGATTCAGAATTTAATCTGAAGATAGCGCCAGCAAGACCTGCTCATGGCCTCAACGCAGGATGTAAAGAGAGGAAAGGAAATGGCAGCAGTTTAGCCTGAGCAACTGGGTCGAGGGTGCTGTGGTTTGCCAAGACGCTGAGGAACCATGGGGAAGTGGGTGTGGAGGGAGAGTCGAGAGTCTGTTTGATTGTGCTGACTTTAGGCGGCCTATGAGACAGCCCCGGGACTCAGGAGAGTGGGGCGGGGACGTAAACTTGGACGGTGTTTAGAGCCACGGAGCTGGATGAAGTCGCCTAATGAGAGTGAAAGAGAAGAGGCCTGGGGCCCTCGGCATTTAGGGGAAGATGCGGAGGTCCAGCAGGAGAGCGGAAGGAGCAGCCGTGGGGTGGGCAGGCCCCAGGCTCGCGGCTGTCCTGACAGCAAAGGGAGAGAACGCTTCAGCAGCGCTGTCTACCCTTCAAGTGCAGTGAGGCCGTCGCCCTCTGACCCCCCTCCCCATTGCCCCAGGCTGCGCCAGGAACCCCCCTGCTCCTTAGCACACCGAATACATCAAACCGTGTCCCCGCCGTCAGCCCGGCTGTCTTCTCCGCCGAAGGGAGGAGGCACTTAGTTACTCCTGGGGTGAATGGCTGCCCCAGACGCTGGGCTTACCAGCCTGTAGGTCAAAGAAGACAAATCCCTGAGTAACCATGGCCCCAGGCTGGACTTGAACTTGTCCCCCAGGGCTGGAGTCCCAGCCTCGCCTCCCCAGCTGCTGCCTAGGTGGGACTGTGAGCCCACCTCTCCTGGTCATTCACGGGGGGGGGGGGGTCACTGTTAGTCATTCAGAAGTGGAAGCAGTTCTACTTAAAATTGTCTCTGGGGTGACCTAGGGTGCCAGGAGAGGCCTCGCCTGTGTGGGGTAGGTGTGGGCCTTGGCTGCGTTGCTTTCAACAAGTCAGGTGCTGTCTCCCCACACTTGCAGGACATACAAGTTTTCAGCACTTCCTGTACTTAAGCCCCCACTAAAAGATTCAAGGTATGAGCTGCCAAGAAAAGAAACGGTGATCTTGCCTCTAAACCATTCATTTGAGAGACTCCTCAGATGATAGAGGGGTACAGTCTCTGAGGCACAACATAATGAAACACAGCTAACCTCCTGAGTAAGTTCTGGAAGGAATTTGAATTGGCCATAGTAAAGAGTAACACAGGGTTTTGATCAAGACCCTCACGTGGACGTTCCCATCATGGTGCCACGGAGTCTGCCATCTAGAGGCATCTCTTCTAGTCATGCCTCGGTGCACCTTTTCCTGGGGCAAGTTTCCTTCCTCTCAGCTTCCCAGAGTCCTAAGTCTCCTGCCCTAGTGTTACATCGCTACGTAAAACCTACATGGCAGCGAGAGAAAGCTAAGAATCCCAGATCCGTGATCGCTGTATGCCAGTGGCACAGGGAAACTAGAATGTCAGCACATGCACGGGGCTGTGGCACGTCACCTGCTGTAGCAGGTTTAAGGGGAAGGATGGCCGCCTGAGACCCACAGGAAGAAGAACATAGCCAGAGTGGGCTTCGGGTGTCTGCTGCTGACCACAGCTCTCTGCCCTCAAGGTAGGTGCCTGCTGGGCTCACCCCAGTTCCGGAGGGATCTACCTTTTTAGCCCCTCCCCGCATCTACCACCGTCGAGCCAGGTTCCCGCCTCAGTTGCAGCTCTGAGCGGACGGCTAACGGGAGCTTTGTGGTTTCAGGGCAAAGACGGCGCTGCAGCAGTACCTGGCGTGACGGAGCCCGGCCCCGCGAGCACCCGCGGCCTTGCTTAAGGAGTGCGGAGTGAGCCCCATTTGATTCCTTCTATTTGCACAAGTCACCTTGGACTGCAGGGAGCTGTTTTGCAAAAGCAATTTAGTAGGCTTAGATCTCAAATTCATCTTGAGAACATTTTTTTGAGGTAGTAATTTTCCTCAGAGGACTATTGTGTTTTATTTTGGTTTTTTTTTTTCTGAGCTACCTGGACTTTTTATTAGAACAATCAATCATTTTCCTTTGGACCTACAATTTTTTGCCTATGCTGCAGCCACTTTGTGAGTGAGAATGAGTGTGTGTGAGTGTGTGTGTGTGTGTGTGTGTGTGTGTGTGTACATGTGGGTCAGAATGGATGGATGTGTGGGTGAGGGATACCTCAGATTTTTCTTTTCTTATTTTGTGTGAAAATCTCTTTTCTACAGATTTTCCAGGGTTTAAGCATTGCTTGCTGTATAAAAAAACTTTACTGAATTATATACAGTTTGAATGAAATGTTATTTTAAAAACAAAACAATTGTTTAGTGTTCCATAAAGGTTATGTTGAATTTTGGTCAGATGAATATTTGTAAGTAAAAAAATATATATATGCATTTCTGAACCTCAACTTACATAGATTTTCTTTATAAAAACAAAAACAAAAAAAGAAAAAGTTGGCTATAGTTGGCCTGAGTAACAGGCACTATACATGGTGCTGTGCAAAACAGTAAGCTAGCATCTTACTGCTGTCAATATTAGCAGGTACAGAGCCTTTTTTTCAGCCTAATTCAATAAGTTCTCAGGCTTCCAAGTCAGAAGGACAGGGTGGAGTGGAGTGGAGTGAGGCGACAGATCCACTGTAGGTTTTTTTGGACCATCGAAGGGAAATATAACTACTGACAGTGAAAGCCAGTGGGCTGCCCGCGACAGGAACTGGGGACCCAGAGCCTCCCAACCGCCCTAAATCCTGTCATTGGTGAGGCGGTAGCTGGTGCCATTTAGAACCAGAGGTGGAACCTTATGCTCGAATGAAAAGCAAGTCGTCACCTCCTGGAAACAAAGCCAGATCACGTTGTGCTTCCTGAAACAGCATCTATCACTGTGAAACGGAAGAGTTCTGCACACACATCTGTAGAGAGAAGCAGGACAGGATAGTTCAGAGAGCCAGCTTTCTCGTCGCCGGTCAGCCGAGCCCATGCGTGGCTCAGGGGTGCCGGCCGGTGTGCTTCTGTAGACCGTGGTCTTCCTGCATGGAGCCGGAAGCACTCCAGGTGAGGAGGAGGGGAGTCTCCCCAGGACGCGTGAGGATGACTTCTTTGGCAGCGAGTACTGCTTAGCCCTTCTGCAGCCCTTAGCTTGGCACCTGCTCCATCTTGCGGGTCAGCTTCAAGGTGAACTCAACAGAGATTGTTCTTGACTGAAGGTAGAACCATCCTGCCTTTTCCCTTTGCTAGAAGGAGGTCAGAGGCATGTGAGGTCCGCGGTCCAAAGCGTGCGGCGGGAGTGCGCCACAGCCCGGGCCCCACGCCCATCCACCAGCCACTTCTGACGGGGCTGCTCACATCGCCGCAGCCCCGTCCCCAACCTGCACCTTCCTCGGAACATTGAAATATAATTGATTGCAAATGAATGTTTTTAAGATGTATTTAATGCAGTGTTTGCTGTTCTCAACATGACCACCCAAGATTCAAACACAGAGATTTCCAAGTCGTTATTTTTTTCTGTCACAACAGAATTTGGGTTTTGTGCAGATATCAGAGTACTAATGTGATAAAAGCAGTTTAAAGAAAACGTAGCTTATTTGGAACAAAGCCTTATTTAGGGCCCATTCATTGTCATTTCTAGGATTGAGAAAATATCCTTGGTTGACACTTGTAACACAAAACTATAGTGTTGGTATTAAAAAGGAGCGGGTAAATATAAAGAAACCAATAATGAATTGCTGAGACAATCGTGAACCCAAATCGCATAGAAAGCCGAAGGCCCAAGGAAGTAACACTTTCACACTTCAACTCTGTGGGTAAATCTTGCCTGTGGGTATAAACGATGGTCAAATAAAAGTGCTTTACAATGATCCACTTTTCTGATTTGAATGAAGGGAAATGTATTTATTAAAACAAAGCTGTTTGCTGCTTTACAGTGCGGTGATCAGTCAGCTAAGTGGGGAGAAGGGACAGGGTCTGTGTCTGTCTACACCCAGGTTCTTCACTAAGCTTCTCGCTCTAATACTGCACTCTGTTCCTCCTTTTGTGCCCTGATTGTAACCCAAAATTTATGACCTAGAAAAGAATGTCCAGTTTAATAAGTTGCGTTTTTTTCCTTAAGCACTTTATTCGGAACAATACATGTTCTTCTGGTAGTGTTTGGTTAATATGATTTTAACACATGCTAATAAAAGCCAAGAAAAATCATGGCAACTTCTAAAAAGGAGTCTGTTTTCCAAATGTCTGGAACATTAGGAAACATTAGAAGGTAGCATATACTGGCCTTTGGAACCTGTGATTCTTGGTGTTTGAAGGGCTGGGAACAGGTGTCTTTGCACTTAAGAGAGTGGAAGCTGCACCTTGGGACAGCTGTGCGTGTGGAGCATCTGCAGCAGTCTCTAGAGACCCCTCCTGGAGGCCAGCAGCCCTCCCGCCACCAAGACCACTCTCCACCTTCTCCCCTTCCCCTTAGGACTGCCACACTTCCCCGGCCACCACCTGCTGGACTCAGGCCAGCACATGACCCGCCGCACAGGGCACAGGTAGCCGCTGTCCCCTGCAAGGACACAGGTGCTCCTGGCTCACCCGCACCACCTTCTTTCCCATCTCTGAAGTGCAGACACACCTCCTGACTCAAGGCCTCAGTGGGAATCAAAGGCCAAGGACTCCTGCCCAGAGCGGGGGCTGGGGGAGGACTGGACGGCAGCAGGGCGGGGATCCGGGGAGAGGCCAGGAGAACGCGAGGCGGCCGGGCAGGCCTCCTTCAGAACTGCCACGGGGAAGCTCGGAAGTGAGGACTGAGAAAAGCGGAGAGGAAAGGGGCTCCTCCCCTCCCAGATCCTGGTGGAAGGCTGCGGCCACCGGGGACAGGGCTGGCCCTGCCCGCATCCCGCCTGTGCACTGGCTTCCCTGATAACCGAGCAGGACCTGGCCTCAGGGAAAGCTGAGGGACCCCCAAGGGCCATGTGCGGACTGCTGAGCCGCTGCCTCCCTCCCTCTCTACCCTGGCTGTGCCAGGCGACCAGCCCTCCCCCCAGTGCAGGGCCAGAGCCTGTCCTTAGAGTGGAGCCACTGTCCTTGGCCTCGCGGGGCAAGGCGCCCTCCTCCCCTCGCGCACTTACACTGAGGAGCTGAGAGGCTGAACACGCCCGTCAACACCGCCCCTGGCTTGTGACTGTGGCAGGCCAGGCCCAGACTCGCCACCAAGGGTGGGATGACCTTATAGCCACTCTCACCCTCCCCCAGCCCTGGGCTACCTGTGGGCCTTCTGTGCTCTTGGAAGAGATGCCCCACAGTGCTCAGCCAGGGCATCCCTGAGCCACCAGCAGTGGGAGAAAGCGGCACCTTCCCGCTCCGACCCTATCACCTGGTGCCCCTCTGCTTTGCCCGCCCAGCCCTGACCCGAGCTGCCTCCCGGGAATGTGTAAAGGCCCATCAGTGGCACAGCAGCTCACCCTCGGCCTCGGGCCCCAGCTGCTCTTCCCTCCGCTGCTTTCAGAGGCGCCGGCTGCGACGGACACCCTCAGCCTCCTGGCTTCTGGGGAGATCAGATGGCTGTCAGCTGGGCGCACCCCTTCTCCATTCAGAACCACATCGAGACCCGTGGTGTGGAAGCCCAGGTGTGTGGCTCTCCAACTCCAAGTCACCTGCCAGCTGTGACCTGGGCACAGACCCAGCGAGTCCCCGTCCTGAGCCCACACAGGGAGCCGTGTGCCGGGGGTTCAGCGGACCCCGCCTTCCCGACAGCTCCGCTGAGCTTTGTTTCACGCAGGGCCCGGGACTGATCCTGGTGATAGCGACAGCGTGCGTGGCTCCATCCAGAGGGGACACAAGGTCACGGGGAACGCAGCGGCCCTTAACAGGAGGCCCGCCAAGAGTCAGCCTTGGTCCCCACTCCAGACAGCCTGACTCGTCCTTTGAATCTGAGCTAGCACGGGCTCTGCGCAGAGCACCCGTGTCCGGCTCACAGACAGTGCGCTGCCCCCATGAGGCCTTCTGGGAGCTGAGTGCCCACTTGAAGAACGTCTCAGGTCATGGGAGAGAACTCCTTTGGAGAAAGCAGCAAACAAGGAAATGGTTGGCACTTCCCACATGCTATGGAAGAACACGACCTTTCCCTCACAGAGGACAGAGGACGCCTGGGCTCGGTGAACTCAGAATAGCCGGAGAGCAAAGAGAGCTGCAGTGCACGGTGAAACTCACAGGGTCCTACGAGTTGCTTTTTTCTGAAATCCTGCACCTGTCAAAGAAGGAACCCTGGAGGGACGGCCAGCCAGGCAAGGTGAAAACCAAAGGCAGCCGGGCCCCACTAGGAGCTCTCGGGTCTGCAGTGCGGTGGGAGCCAAATCAGAAGCCAGAGAAATGGGGCAGAGGGGTATCAAGAAAATGGGATGAACCCAGTGTAGCTCCTCAGTGTTGTTTTATGAACACGCTGATCATCTGGCTGCATTAAGTGGCGGTCCCTGCGACAGGAGCAAGAGGTGGCCCTGAGCGCCCGCTGATACCTGCCCCACACCTGGGGACGGGCAGGGGCATGGCCGGCCTTGCCAGAGTGCTCTCAAGTTCATGGTTACTGAGTTAGGGTCTAAAACTGTTTAACCATAAAGCAGATTTATTGTTGGGGAGACACTGTCCCAAGTGATTCAGTATCCTCTCTCAGCAGAGTGAAATAACGGAGGCCCATTTGTTTTGTAAAATCCAGTGACAGGAAAGAAAAAGTGTGTGCTCTGTATATTATTTATTTATTTATTTATTTTGCGGTACTGGGGGTTGAACCCAGGGGCATTCTACCTCCGAGCTACACCCCCAGCCCTATTTTGTATTCTTTATTTTGAAACAGGGTCTCACTAAGTTACAGAAGGCCTCACTAAGTAACTGAGGCTGACCGCGAACCCGGATCCTACGGTCTCAGCCTCCCAAGTACTGGGATTACAACACAAGCGTGCACCACCACGCCCGGCTGTATATTATTTAATTAGGGGGAAATATATGCTGTCATTTTTATTGTCCACACACACAAAATAGCTAAACTAAGAATGCATTTGGTGCTCAGAAGAGGAAGTCCCCGTTCTGAAGTTCCTTCCCAGCACAGACCCACGTGCACTGCGGCTTCATCTCGTGGCCCTGTGGCCTTGCCCCGGTCACGTGCTGCGAAGAACAGGACGGCATCTCAGTCTGTGTCCTCAGGGACGCAGAGCGCCTCCACGGGGCCCGCCACTCGTTCGGCCTCGGCGCCTATGGGACAACAGATGAGCTGCAGGACTTTGGAACCATGGTCCTCCTGCCCGCCCACCATCCGCAGAGGAACCAGGAAAGGGTCAAACCAGGGGCCAGGCTGGGCAGGGCAGCAAATGGGTCCTAATATGTGTTAGAGACTCGGAATTAAAGAATTCAGAGGATGAGTAACGGCTGTTGAGCACATTAGATCTGAGGAAGAAGCTGATGATGGAGTCATTAGTATTTGTTTAGGGTTGTAATGGGCCTATTATGATCTCCATTTCACAGATGAAGAAACCAAGGTTCAGGAAAGGTAAGTCACTTTCCAGAAGCTATTTAGCCAGTGCATAGTGGGGCCAGAGCGGGATGTGGCGGCACACGCCTGTGATCCCAGTACTTGGGAGGCTGAGATAGGAAGATCACTAAGTTCAAGGACAGCCTCAGCAACTCGGTGAGACTCAGCAACCTAGCAAGACCCTGTTTCAAAATAAACGAACAAAAGGGCTGGGGGTGTAGCTTGGAGGTAGAATTCCCCTGGGTTCAATCCTCAGCAACACACACACACACACACACACACACACACACACACACACACTAGTGGAGCCAGGATTCAAACCCAGGATTGTCCATCTCTAGGGCCCCTGTCCCCTGACCTAGGGCCTTTTCCCTAGCAGGAAAAGTGCTGGGTAGGTGAAACCACAGGCCTCTCCCCAACACTGAGACAGTCCGGCTCATCAAGACACACAGGCAGAGCAGCAGCGCCCCCGCGAGGCTGCCTCACAGTCGTGCCTGCAGGAGGCCCCGCACCTGTCCCCGCTGTGCCAGCTGAGTTCAGACCCTTCTGCAATTGTCCCCTCTGCTCATTATCACCTGGGGCCAAAGAGTCAGGCTCAGTATCTCCCAACACCCTCCCTGGTGCCTGAGATGAGCTGTCCCCAGCCAGTTCACCCTCTGGGCCGAGTTGCACCTGTGTGCCTCCAGCCATTCCCCCAGGCGGATGAAGGTGTCCCACGACCCTGGACTCATAGGAAACACGGCAGGGGCTCTCGCGGGCCAGGTCCTGAGGACAGCTGGCCTGGCAGGGCTGGCTGCCAACCAGAGCGAGTGGGTGAAGAACTGTGGGCACGTGGCTGTGCGAACTTGGGTGCACGGACAGCCACAGTGCCGGGGCTTCCCGACTCCCTGGCCCCACGGCGCGCTCGGCTTGCGCCTCGGCTGGCAGTGGGACTCAGCGAGGGCCAGCACGGGGCAGCTCCACCTGGCCTCCTGCCCTCTCCACCTACTCTGACCTGGCTGGATTTCAGATCTTGAGACCATGAGCACGGCAGACATTTGGGCAAATACACTGGTTGAACCCAACACTGGGACACACGTGGGTTATTGCCATTTTGCATCTGCAACCCTCTTGTCCTTCGTGTTTCGCAGTGGATTCCTCTCCCTGCCCCTTCCACCTCACTCGGGCTCACTGGTGGCAGCAACAGCGCTGGCCAGGCCCAGGTCCCCCTGGTTATAGATAGGCTGTCACGTGCATTCAGCCGCTTGGCACGCTCACTCATATTTGGAGGTGGTGACATGTGGCAGCCTGTGAGTGCTCCCCACAGAGGGGACAGTCCTGAGCTCTCATCACCCATTTCCATGTGGGCAAAGAGACAGACGGGCCACAGTGGGCTTTAGGAAGGGGACCTTCCACGCGCCCCTGCTTTTGAGCAAGCCCTCCAGAGGCACAGAGGATGTGAGAGGGCGACACCTGGCTTCGAAGTAGGCTTCAGAAAGTTAAACTTCCCCGGTGGTTTCCACAGGGCAACACAAAATGCCTTTACAATGAAAACAACTCCAAAGGAAGCAAAATAATAATATAGTGAGGTATAAGAAGCAACACTGTTACTCTGTGAAGACACAAAACAGTTTAATGTTGATACGCAAGTTCTCGGGTGACCCATATTTTCAGAACAGGACTTTTCAGATTGAATAATTAGTTACCAAATAAGTATCAGTCCCCATGCAAGTATGTGGTCACAAATTCCTGTTCACCTCTGATTTCACGAAGACCCAATCTGCCTGGATGACTTACCCAGAGGGGCTCCCGAGTGGTCGTGTGATAGCCTGAAGCTGGGGAAGAGCAAGGCCAGCTCTCTGCGGGCGTCCTCTTGGTCCTCGCTCCCATGGACAGCATTAAAGGGCATTTCTGTGCCGTACTGAGCCCGGAGACTGGGAACATTGGAAAAATGTAAAAGAAACAATTGTTTCAGTTGGAAAGAAATGTTTCGCTTTCTGGCAACTGGGATTACCAGCTATCAAGGGCCCTTTGCCTGTCTGTAATAGCAAGGAGAGCAGTGGTTGACATTTATTTGGGCACCGGGTGTTTTATGTGCAGAATCTCGTGGCATTTCATCACCTCCCTAAGGAGACTGCTATTCCCCTTTAAGCATGCATGAGTAATGGTGTGACCACAGAGCTGTCATTCCGTCAATATTACTACCAAGCGCCAGCCAAGCACTTGATACAGCTTTGCATAGTTAATCCTCACAGTAACCCGTAAGGTAACACCAGCGTTGCTGCCTCACATGAATACTCTCAGCCCCTTACAACTACGAGGTACAAATGCAGCCCCTTGGCCTCTGGCTAAGGCCTCTCCTATCATCTGGGTCTCTCGGCACCAAAAGCATTGGTGGCACCAGGTCACCTACCCAGAGGACCAGACAGCAGGCCGAGCCAGCCTACTGCAGTGTGCTGGACAGGATGCCCAGATTCCGGAAGGCCTCAGGACCCCAGCTGGGGAGTGGGGGTGGGAGGGGTTGAGTCTGCAATGCAGATTCTCAGGCCACGCCCCATGCATGAAGGGGTCACTGGTATTTATATTCTGGAAGCACACTGGGACCCTGAGGTTGAAGAGGCAACAGTGACACCAAATCTAGCAGCAACCTTTAGAAGAGGGCAAGGTGGGGGGGCAGCAAGAGGCAGCTCCCAGGGGCGCTCACAAGGGCTGGGCACTGGATCAGAGAGGGGGATGTCGGGGTCTCCCCAGACATACAACATGAGCGCGCCTCCTGACTGACAGAGCCGTCTGTGTTACCCAGGATTCTGGGCTGACACCAAGTGGGATAGGTTTTGAGATGGAGGGAAGAGCCACAGCTGGGACATCACCTTTCAGGCTGCTCCCTCCTGGCCACACTGGGGTCACAGGGCCCCATGAGGCTTCGCCAGGCATCAGCCGCATCCTCGGTGCCCTCAGTCCTGGTGAGGATCAGGAGGCGGCTCGGTCCGCTGCACATGTGATGCACCAGCTTTTCAAATGCCTCCTAGGCGCAGGGAGGGGAGAGTGATGGGGCCGGAGCCGCCGGCTCAGCAGCCCACCCTACCCACAGGACTGGAGGGACAGTGAGCAGCCTCGCCTCCCACCAGCCTGCCTGGGACACTCGGCCACGACCTGGCCACCTCTGCCTGCCATGGAGGGTCCTAGGAAGGGTGGTGGTGATGGCCAGCCACACCCAGGGAACTCGGAAGGGGACTTTACATTGGCTCAGTTGGGGTGAGCCTAGATCATTGTTAGGCAGAGGCATTTAAAAGACTGTGTAACAGTGCTCTGGGTTTCCCTTGAAGAACTGCTCCTCCCCGTTTCATCTGGTCATTGATGCTTATCCACCCCCAACCCGAGAGGCGGGGCTGCGACCCGAGCTAGGTCACCCAGACTCCCAGGTAGGTGTATCAGAAGCAGAAGTAAGCAGAAGCAATCAGATCCAAGTTTTATCCAATGGCTGGCTCAGTGGTTTCTGAGATCCCTAGAACTTTCTTGGTTCCTCTTCTCTCCAAGCACTTCATGTTAAACTCTTCCTTTAATTCTGTGAGTTATAGAGTATCCTTCTAATAAATTCTATTTTTTTTTTGTACCGGAGATTGAACCCAGGGGTATTCTACCTCCTAGCATTTTTTTTTTTTAAACAGGGTCTTGCTAAGTTGCTGAGGCTGCCCTTGAGCCTGCGATCCTCCTGTCAACCTCCCAAGTACTGGGATTACAAATGTGCACCATTATGCCTGGCTCTAACAAGTTCCTTATTTCATTACTTAGAGTCAAATGTTTTCCTTGCAGGAGGTCTGGGGATGTAGCTCAGAGCATTCGCCTAGCATGCACAAGGCCGTGGGTTCAGAAATCCCCAGCACCACAAAAACAAACAAACAAACAAAAATCCTGTAACCATTGCATTTTACCTGATACAGGCTATAATCATATTCTGAGAGCAAATTCATGACCCACTTGCTGTTTATATTCTTGTTCTTCATAATATCCTATCTTCTCCCACACCACCATCCATCTCTAAGCATAGAGTTGGAGATGAGCGTGCTGAACATCTGGGGCAGATGTGCTGACCTCTCTGGCTCTGTGCTGGTAGAACAGTCGCATTTCTGCCTCTGTCACGGTTCTCTCTTCATTGGTTAGAATGTCAAACCCAGCTTCTTGGATCTGCGGAATATTTATAAGTATTCTGAAAGAGGAATTCAAGGCCAAATGTACATTTAACTGAGCTGAAATGTAAACACTAAAGAGAGGCAACATTGAGAGCGGTGGGGACCCTCATCCCCGCAGCATCTGTCCCAATCAGACTGAAGATTTTCACCTTCTTCATTTTATTTTATTTATTTATTTATTTATTTATTTATTGCGGTACCGGGGATTGAACGCAGGGGCGTTCTACCTCCGCGCTACACCCCCGGCCCTATTTTTTTATACTTTATTTTGAAACCGGGTCTCACAAAGTTGCGGAGGGCCTCACTAAGTAGAGAGAGAGAGAGAGAGAGAGAGCTGAGGCTGGCCGCGAACCCGAATCCTCCGGGCTCTGCCTCCCAAAGTACTGGGATTACAAGCATGCGCCACCACGCCTGGCGATTTTCACCTTCTTGAATGGAATTTGCGGTCCAGCTCTTTGGACTCCTCCTTTCCCCAGCAGGACGCCACTGCCCGATGCCCCATGGCTGTTTATCCACCAGAGAGGAAATGGGGACGGCTGGGCGGGCAGGTGTTGCCCCTCTTACCTTCATAATAATCTCGTCAGCCTTGCCATGGACCACCGCATCTGGTTTAATGATTGCCAGGGTGCAGGACTTCTCAGATGACACTGAAATGGGCCCAGGACGTGGCTGTCAGACGCTGGAGTTTGGGACAACACGGCCTCCACACCAGGCTCCACTGCACCACGTGCGAGGCACAGGCTCGAGCCCTGGGCTCCCTCCCGGCCTCTTGTCTGCGCCCTGCAGACCAGACTGGCGGATGCACCGTCTGGCTCCAAACCTCGACCTCAACCTGGCTGCGAGGGACAGAGACTGGGCCAGTGAACCTGAATCAGGGGACACATGGGGGAGGGTGTTGCTGAAAGATTGTTTGGGAACAGAAACCCAAAACAGCTGAGCGCGTCAGCCTGGGGACAGGGTTGGGCAGGGGGTCTGGAGCGAGGCGGCACAGGCACAGGCACCCTCGTCCCTTCCGTCACCCTCTTGGCCTGCCACGTGCCCCTCCCACTCTACTAGCGCCTTTGTCTCTGCTTCTTTTTCTCTTCCCTGCCGTGTGGCCAGCAGCGGCTGCCCCAAGCCCTGAATCTCCTTGACTTTTCAGCTCCAGCACATGCTAGCAAACCGCAGCCTCCGCCCTGTCTCTGTTCAGGTTCTCCTGTGAAGGCAGTGCGGCACCACTGAGCTCCTCCCTCATCCCCAGCTCCTTGCTCTGCGCCGAGGCGCTGTCACAGCTCACTGGTGGTTACTGGTTGGCTGCCCTTGGCTCAGTGGCCACCAGTCCGGTCAGCTGTAGCAACAAGGGAGGGAGGACGGGATCGGAGTCCGCTACCTGGGCCAGGCTGTGGGAAGGCCAGGGAGGCCTGTGTGTGGGCCAGGCCATGAGAAGGCCGGGGAGGCCTGCATCTGGTCCTGGTCCAGGAGCCGGCTCAACCGTGCTCCTGCTTGCACAGACTCGGCCCTGGTGAGCGGCTGCACTTCCCAGAACCCCGCCCCTGCCATCTAGTTTCTGCTTCTCAACTTCTACATCGCTTGTGTTGCAACGAAACAAAACATCTACTCTGAAAATCTGAAAAGTATGTACTGAAGGGTATGGCTTGGATAACTGTCCCCAGGGCCCATGTGTTAAAGGCTCGGTGCCTTGCCTGGGACACTGTTGTGGGGTGCGGGAACCTTTAAGAGGTGGGGCCTAGTGGGGGTCTTTAGGTCACTGGGGTGTGTCCTTGAAGGGGCCCCTTCCTCTTCCTCTTTTGCTTCACCATGAGATGAGGGGTTCTGCTTTGCCACACGCCCTGCTACGACATTCCGCCTCACCACAAGCCCAAGGCCACAGACCAAGGCCTGAAACCTCCAAAGTGCATGCCGACAGAAGCCTTTCCTCCACGAGCTGATTAGAGTGACAGAACGCTGAGGAACAGTATAAATCACTGTAAGCCACAAACCTGTTAACTTTTCTGTGATTATTATTTTTTTGTGTGTGTGTGGTACTGGGGATTGAACCCAGGGGCATTCTACCTCCGAGCTACACCCCCAGCCCTATTTTTTATTCTTTATTTTGAAACAGGGTCTCACTAGGTTGCGGAGGGCCTCACTAAGTAGCTGAGGCTGGCCGCGAAACTGGATCTGCCGGTCTCAGCCTCCCAAGTCCTGGGATGACAAGCGTGCGCCACCACGCCCGGCCTGTGATTACTATTTTTAATATGCTATGAGCACTTGGACTCTTATGATAAATTCCATTATAAATTGGCTGATTCATGAGACCACCTGGAGAGTAAGGTGAGAAGAAAAGAGGAGAGGAGAGGAGAAGAGAGGGGAAAGGAGGAGAGGAGAGGAGGAAGGAGCAGGGGCCCGAGAAACCTCAGCTTGGAAGGGGGCCCGGGGGAAGAGCCAATGGAGGAGACACTAAAGAGGCCAGAGACTCGAAGAAAGGTCACAACATCTCAGAAACCAGAGAGAGAAAGGTTTTGAGAAGGAAGACATTGCAAACATCACCTTGTTCTGCAGAGAGATCCCACAGACCGTGGGCTTTGGCCCCAGGAAGGTCATGGTGCGGCCCGTGAGCACCCTGCAGGGAGCATGGGCACAGAGCCCGCCTCAGCGGGCCGGGCGCATGGAAGGGGGGAGCGCCCCCAAAGTGCACCAGAGCTTAGGAAGCCTGGCTGCGGAGGCGAGCAGCTGAGGGCAAGGGCGGGTTCTGCGTGGTCTCCTGGGTTGGAGAGACTGGATTTGGAGGGAGTCATGGAGGAGGGGAGAAAGGAGAGAGTGTGAACTGGAGGCAAGGGCGGTCCTGCAGGAGCCACACTGCCACCGCCTTTGGCACTCCAAGTTGTCTCGCTTTCCTAGACCGCGCCTCCTTCCTTGTTAGAATCCGACTCAAATAGTCCTTAGGATAGAAACATGAAAAAGCAGCCTTTCTGCTTCATGCAAACAGCATGTAGAAACTTGCTTCTCTCATCAGCTCCGTCCTGAACTTATCCTGGTGTCTCTGGGGTCTCCGCTGCCACCAAGAGCTACCTTCCCCGCAGCAGCCGTCTTCCCGCTGGCGGCCACGTTGCTCTTCTTATAGGAAGGCTCAGGAAGAGCCGCCGTGTAAGACCTGTGAGTTGATCCTTAGGGAGTAAGGGCATGGAGCTGTGGGGAGGGAAGGTTTGCTGATGTTTCAGAAGGAGGCGATAAAAGAAGCTCTCTTTCCAGCTCAGATAAGGACTAAGGAGATACCAGCGTCTCTGCCCTGCGCTACAAGTGCTACAGGCTCCATGTCACTAAACGGAGTTTTCCCCAAGGCCTGGTGACTGCCATGAAAGCCACGCTTGTTCTACTTGAACGTGAGCAGAAAGCTGCGACATGTACCCAAGATGCTGCTGAAGGGCCGAGGGGAGATTCGACACAGTATGTTTGAAGCCAGGCGAGTGGGGACAAGACATCGCGTGGTCAGTCTTCCCTGAGTTCAGATTGCTTGTGTGTTTCAACCACACATCAAACCTGAGCTGCCTGGCCTTCCTGCCTCCCTCATTGGCTCTGCACTCACCCACGTCCTCCTCTTCGCCATCGTCCTTTTCATGGAAGAAACACTCATCTTCATCACAAAGAGTCTCATCTTTAATCTAGTAAAAATTGGTCATGAACAGAAAGTAGTTAGCCAATGTATTTTATTCATCTATTAATTTATTTATGTATTTATTTTTGGTACTGGGGATTGAATCCAGGGGCATTCTACCTTCGAGCTACACCTCCAGCCCTTTTTATTTTTTATTTTGAGACAGGGTCTTGCTAAATTGCTGATGCTGGCCTCGAAGCTGTGATCCTTCTGTCTCAGCCTCCCAAGAGCTGAGATTACACGTGTGCCCCACCACGCCTGACAAGTTAGCCAATTTAAATTTAAGTTACCACTAAGACCTTCAAACTCGGCAGAAGGGTTTAAAAATATAGGTATAAAATATAGAGCAATGAAGGTGGGGGCAAGATTATAGAATCTTGGAGATTTTGCAAGATTCTCCTCAGTAGCTGGGGGATGGTGGGGACACAAGAGTTAGAGGACAAAGAAATTCATGCTGATCTTCAGTTTCAGATTCTGTCTCTTTTCACATGCAATGAGGAAAGAATAAGGAAAAATAAAGAATAATAATCAAGAAGACAAAGAAAGAATTAAAATGCAAGTAAATATTAAGTGATCAGCTACATGGTGCAAAGAAGTAAAGGGATGGACCATTTTCTCCAGAAGAGGCATGTGAAAATGTTAAGGATTTGTGTTTTTCTTCTTGAGGAAAAATCGCCAGTGTTGTTGGGGGGTAATCCGATTTTATTGTAATCCTCTCTATTAAAAGGGGGCTTTTGCTATTTGGAATTGAATGCGAACCTTGAACAGTGAGCACTGTTGAGGTGAGCTTGGCAGGGGTGCAAAGCTCCTGGAGAGCCCTCTCCACCTCCGCATGTCGATGTGCAGAGGCTGCCGATTATTTGTGAAGAACTCACAGTCTATGTTATTATGGAAATAATTTATCAAAATCACCAGCTATGCTGATCCTACTTCTATGGCAATGACAGAACTTGATTTCTAAATTAAAGAATGAAAAGACCTTCAGGAAGGCGAGTGTGTGGACCACCAGGAGGGACTGCACCCAAGGCTGAGGGAGACTCCTCCTACCCACTTGCTGTCTTTTGAATAAGTGTCCCCACAGGCCCATGGTTACAGGCTTGCTCCTCAGCTTGGTGGGACCTTTAAGAGGAGGGGCCCGGTGGGAGATCTGAGGTCACTGGGGTATGTCCTCCAAAATGATTGTGAGACAGTACAGTCTCATCCATGAAGTAAGCCGCTTCCTCCACCATGTGCTCCCACCACGATGTGCTGCCTCACCACAGGCCCAAAAACAACAGGCCATGGCCTTCAAAACTGTGAGCCAATTTAACCTTTCCACTTTTTAACTTGATTATCTCAGGTATTTCATTACAGTAACAAAAAGCTACCAAACACACTACTACTCAATTCTGTAAATTTATTTTCTTTTCTGAATTCATTGTTTGTTAAGAGTTGAAGAAGGGGTGAAATCAAATGGATAAAAGAAGCTAAAGGGCTCTGGATGAAGGGACATCTTTTAAAAGCTTCAAAATGCAGACATATCACAGTGGGCACTGTGTGCTCTCCTGAGCGCTCTGTGAGGGACTGACTCAATGTAGGATGTTTATGAAGCTTTCCACAGATGCTACAGGAAAATCAGGTGTGTAGGGGGGCTGCTGGCTTCCCATAACAGCACATTTATGAGTGTGTTGCTTGTAGAAGTGACCTCCACTTACCACCTTCCGTTCTCTGCCTTCAGCCACCACCTTCTTCTCGGCCTCCAGCTGGTCCAGGATGGTCTTCTGCAACAGCGGGGCATTGGCTCCCCTGACCACAGCCACCAGCTCTCCTCCCTGCAACACGTTACAAACCACATGAAATCCTCTCCACAGATGCTGTCTCTTTCAAGAGACGGCAAGAGTGTTTAAGAGTAAAGCTGGGTGTGGTGGCACGAGCCTGTAATCCCAGTACTTGGGAGGCTGAAACTGGAGGATCATAGATTCGAGGTCAGCCTCAGCAATTTAGCAAGACCCTTAGCAACTTACTGAGACCCTGTTTCAAAATAAAAAATAAATAGGGCTGGGGGTGTAGCTTGGAGGTAGAATGACCCTGAGTTCAATCCCTAGCATCCCCCCCCCCTGCCAAAAAAAAAGAGTACGCCCAAGGTCAAGGTCCACAGAGCCCAGGCCCACAGGCCCCACCTCCCACTTTCAGAGTTGGGTGCTGACCTCTACTGCTGCCTTCTGGGGCCCTGCCCACCAGAGGGCCCTCAGGTCTGCTCTGAGTGCTAACGTATCTCTTTCTGTGATATTTACCTTCTACCTGTGCGCTTCCTTTCAAAACTTCCTTCAAGGCAACTGGCAGTTGGTTAAAGGAGGAACCATACACAAAAAGTGTGGCTCATGCATGGCGTATTCACTTAACAAATATTTACTGAGCACTTATGATGCCAAGCACCCAGGCAGAGGCCAAGGACATAAACACTAAACTCAAAAAGACAGTCATTGCCCTCAATGAATGAAGAGTAGAGGGGTCATGCCAAAGAAACAATTATGATACAATTGGATAATTACTGTGGCGGTGTGGGGGTACTGGGGATTGAATTTAGGGACATTCTATCTCCAAGATATGCCCCCAACCCCCCCTTTTTCTTTTTTGTCTTAAAACAGGGTCTTGCTAGGTTCCTGAGAGTCTTGCTGTGTTGCTGAGGCTATCCTTGAACCTGCAATCCTCTGGTCTCAGCCTCCCAAATACTGGGATTACAGGCATGCACTACCATGCCTGGCTAGATAATTACTTTAATAGGGGAATTTATAAGGTATCTGGATTCCCCATACTGGCTGGGGTAGTCAGGGTGAACTTCCGAGTGGAGGTGGTGTTTAGGGCGAACCCAAGTTTTCTGCTTTAACTTTGTCAAAAGTCTCTGTGAATTACTCACAAAGGAACGAGTGTGGATAGAGAGACGTTCACGTAGCGTGGGTCCCCTTCAATGTCCACCGCCCCTCAGTGGACCACCGTGGGGCTGGAGACTGTGTACTGTGTCCCCACACAACCAATTACAACTTATGCTTTAATCAGCATGGGCGTCAACGGTCAAACCATTGTGACAATGATCCCATTTCTGCCACTGAGCTCTGGTGTCATGTGTGTTGGTGGCATGCTCGTCTCTGGTCTCCTTCTCGCTAGGCCCTCCCTCCCTCCTTCCCAGCTGCATTTCATCATGTGACCTTTGTCTCCCTACTAAAAGCCAAAGCTCAAATAACATTTTGTTGTAAGTTTCCAGCTTGGAAGACTCGCGATGCTGCGTCCAGGAGGCCAAAGTCTCCCCAAAGCAACACCCCTGGCCTGGCTGTCTGGAGCCCTGTGCTCTGAGGGGCGGGCCTGGTCGGGAGCAACATATCCATCAGCTGCTCCGGGTCCGGCAGGTGGCCTCAGCCTGGGAAGCCAGGTGAGAGGCAGGGGCCCGAGGGAACGTGGAGCCAGGCCGTGGATATCACACCAAAGACTCCAAAATGAACTTTCAGAACACAGGGCCACTTGGATGCCATCAATAGTCTGTCTCATTTCTCACTTTCCGTAAACATACCTTCACATTTTATGATCAAAAAAAGTGAATGCAGAGCTTCTCTACCCTATAAAGAATATTCATTTTTGCTAAGAGTTCCCCTTTATGGACAGAGGGGAGAAATCTTGAAGCCCTGTGTTCTATGAGTGAGGGAGGCTGCAGTCTAGACTGTCCGGGAGCCGACAGGAGCGTGTGTATTTGAGCGACTCATATTCTTCCCCGTGGGTGGCCAGCCAGGGAGGCTGCCCCAGCCCGCAGTGCCCACAGGAAACTGTGTCCTCCACCTCCTGGGGAGAGGGCCTGCAGGCCGCCATCCCCCTCAGGGGCAGGACAGATGCATCACCAGGTCTTAGAGAGGGTCTATGTGTGGCCAACAGTCTAGGGGACAAGTCAGCAAACAGCACCGCTTGCTTGGATCAGTGAGGCTTCTTCATGGCTCCCAGAGAGAATTAATGCCATGAGATGCATCTATTTGAATGCTAAGGATCTGCAACCATCAAATAGTTCTGCTTTGACAAATGTACTTACAGCATAAAACAGAAAGGTTGGCTCGCACTTCCCTCGGTATTTTTCGAGGACATCAAGACAATCCGCCTCTGCCTAAAGAGAGCAAGCTGTCAGCAGGTGCCTGGGTACAGCGGGCACGGGGCTGCGGGAACTCCATGCCGCCCCACCAGGCTTCTGAGTGAAGCCCGACTCGCGCTGCTTCTAATCACACTGTCCTGTCCACACACTGGTAAAAACTGTGGACAGTCTACTCCCTTGAAGAACTGAGCGAGAGCCGGGCATGGTGGCGCACACTTATAATCCCAATACCTGGGAGGCTGAGACCAGAGGATCCGGGTTCGTGGCCAGCCTCAGCTACTTAGTGAGGCCCTCTGCAACTCAGTGAGACCCTGTTTCAAAATAAAGAATAAAAAATAGGGCTGGAGGTGTAGCTTGGAGGTAAAATGCCCCTGGATTCAATCCCCAGTACCGCAAAAAAAAAAAAAAAAGAATTGAGCGAGGAGGAACAACACTTTCTCCTGCTCCCTCCCAGCTACTCCCCCAGTCCAAGGAAACTCGCCCATCTAATGTCCTGCGGCCGTCACTGGCAACAGCAGTTGTGAAAGGCCCTCAGACGTTGCCTTCATTGTCTGATAAACCCTCTGTGCATGGACACGGATCCCCCCACAAGCCGTTCTGCAACACGTGGCTACCAAAGCACCCAACTGAGTCCCGGGGGAGGGAGCACAGAGTTCTGGAAGTCCAGCTTCTCGAGAGATTTGTGTCAATTATATTATCTCTGTCTCTGCTATCTACGAACCTCGAACCCACGCAGCATCTCACCAGTGTCTCTTACACACTTCTCTGGAATTGATTGTCATTTCTACACATTTTTAAAAATGTGGTACTGATTGAACCCAGGGGTGCTCTACCACTGAGCTATACCCCAAGGTCTTTTTATTTTTTATTTTGAGACAGATTCTAAGTTGCTGAGACTGGCCTCAAACCTGTGATCCTCCTGTCTCAGCCTCCCACGTACTGAAAAAACAGGCATGTGCCACCATGCCTGCCCATTCCCACACATTAATCCAAGTAAATGTTTGCTGGAAATTCCCTTTTATGAAGCAGAGGATGGAAATCTTGAATTGTGGTGCTCTGAAAGTGACATTTCTACATATAGTGACAACACTACATATATATATATATATATATATATATATATATATATATGTAGTGTTGTACAACTTTTTGCTGAGAGGATCTTACTAGTGCGAAGTGCAGAAGGTCCAGGCCGACCTCCATCCTCATCTTCTGGAAGAGGCTCACCACGGGTCTGCAGGGGCCGCACCAGCCTTGGTAGACATCGACAACTGCGTGGAGCCAAGAGGCAGCACGTTCAGCCGAGAGCGGCGCCCTCGCAAGGGGGCGCTCGAGCCCGCACATTCACACCCTTGAACGGACATCGCTGCGCAGGCCCGGTTAGTGGCGAAAGGGATGTATTTTCCCATCAGATTATGAGCGAGCATGGAAATCCAGCTCCCCCTCATTCTTAGGAACTCAGCATCCTGGATTCTAAATATAATGAAGTAGAAGGGCAAAACATCATTTTCTTACGGTGGCTCCTTTGCCCTAAGGGGTTTTCAGGCGGTATTTAGGGTCAGTCCTGGCACAAGTGGCCCTCATGAATATTTGAATTGGACTGAAACTTCTAAAAGCAGGGTTATGAGGTCACTGTGGGTGACCAGTCGGCACACAATTGACTCTTATCTACTATGATAGTAAACACAGCCTGACCTTTTCTCTGATTCATTAAAAGCCACTTGGTTTGAGTAAAATAGACTTTCATTTACTTTGTAAAAATCGGTACTTTTCTCCTGGAAAGCTGGCCTGGTGGCGAGCTAGATGGACACTTGGATCCCTCTGTCTTTTTTGGACCCACTCCATAGGGGGTGTCGGGGCTGGGTGTGAGGGGACCCCTTGGTCGGCGTAGTAATCCTGAGGTCTGCAGGAAGCCACAGAGGCCAAGTCAACTCGCGTGCACCAGGTACACGCAGGACCTGCCCAGCCCGATCGCCAAGAGCAGCACGTGCTAGACTGTGACTTAGTGGTGGCCACATTTTAAAGAAGGGATATCTTCCAGAAGACATCGCCACCCACAGAGTTTGCACCTAACCCACACAGGTGGGCATATCTGTTCAACAGCTAGGGTGGCACAGTCACGGGGAGAGAGTGTAAAAATTGCTTATAATTTATTAGGCCTGCTAATTTTAATAGCATGCAATTTTGATTTTGCTTTTTGCAGATTTTACATCTCTACACTAAGTGAGAACTACTACTATAACATGATATAAATGATCATTATTAAAATCAGCACAGGATCTAGCAGCACCGTATTAACACTGTTCTGCACTAACCAGGGAAGGAGGGCTTCCTGGCGGAGGGCCGACTGCACTGGGGCGGTGGGAACGTCAGGTTTCGTGGCAGGGAGGAGACCTGCTGCAAGGCGCGGACAGCCAGGCATGGGGGGCCGGACCTGCCTGGAGCCCTGCCGTGGCAAATGGTGACAAAGACCACTGGAGGAGCCCAGAAGGTGGACTGCGGACTTACTCAGCAAAAAGGAAGGGCTCGTGGTAAGTTTAGAGAAGAGAGGGAGCGGACATTTCTTGAGCCACAAGCAGACATCTGCACTCTGCTTTTCTCAAAAGGCCCAGTGAGCTGGAAATCGTTATCCCACGATAGAGAGGAAGAAACTGAAGTTCATAGAGGTAAAGACACTGGCCCAAGGTTAAAACAAATAAGCAAACAACCGCTATATATATGTGTGTGTGTGTGTGTGTGTGTGTGTGTGTGTGTGTGTGTGTGTGTATATGTATATATATATATGAAAAATCCATAAGGTAAAGGAGCCATCTTGGGAAATTATTTTCTGCCATTCTTTTATTATATTTAGAATTCAGAATGCTGAGTTCATTATATCATGTATAGATCATTATATATCTCCTTTTATATATATATATATATATATATATATATATATATATAATTCAGCATTCTGAATTATATATATATTAACCAGTACTCAGTTCGATGCTGCTGCTGCTATAACAGAATACCACACTGGGTCATTTATAAAGACAGACATTCATTCCTCACAGTTTTGGAAGCTAAGGAGTCCAACACCAAGACCCAGGTTGAGTTGTCTAGTGACAGCTGCATTCTCTGGAAAAGAGGAATATTGTGTCCTCATGTCAGAAGGCAGAGGACAAGAGGAACAAACTCTCCATCACACCCTTTTCTACAAGTGCCTGATCCCGTTCTTGGGGGACGAGCCCTCCTGGCCCCTCCCGGCCCCGTTACCTCTTGAAGACCCCATCTCGTAATCCAGCACATTGGCCATTGAGTTTGAACGCCTGAGTTTTGGAGGAGACGCGTTCAAGCCCCAGCAGAGCCGGACCAAGTGTGGAGCCAGGTTCATCCCTGTCAGAACCCAGGCTCTTTCAGCAAGATGCAGCCATTCAAGTTTGCAGAAAGTGAGACGGAGCTGGGTGTGGGAGGGATGAGGAGCCATTCAGGAGCACGGTAGGGGTAGACAGGAAGGAAGGGAGGAATCCACAACACCTTCCAAAGGAAGTGGGGACACTGGGGGTGAAAGTCAAGAGCTCGTGAGCAGGACCCCGCCTTCAAGCCTGGTGGAGGAGAACTGGGTGGCGCTGGGGTGCGAGCTGGAGTGAGGGAGGAACACAAACTCGACTCTAGACAGGGTGGGTTTCAGGCACCAACCAGCACGTCCAAGCCAAGAGACCACAGAGGCGATCAGACCCCCAGGAGAGGGGAGGGCTGGCGCTTCCTCGGCGTCTGGGTGGAGGATGAGGCTGGGCTCCTTTGAGAATAGAATTTCCATGACTGACCACTGTTTGGAATCCCGCACACCACAGTCATGTGGGCGGAGGGCAAAAAAGGCGCTCTCAACAAAGTTACAGAGGGACAGGGGAGTGGGGACGAGGGGCACCGGAGAGGACAGGTGTGGACAGGTTGACTCTGAAAGGCAGGAAGCAAGACAGAGAAGACACCGGAAAGAAAGGCAGACATGATGACGGTGTGCGTGCACCTGCACGTGTAAACTGGAAGAGACTTGCAGGCAAAAATAAGACAGCAGGAGGCAAGACTTCCAAGATGGCAGTGAGTTTCTGCTGCCTCTAGAGAGCAGGAAGAGCGGATATACTGTGTGCGTGTGTGTATGCGTGTGTGTGTGTGTGTGTGTGTGTGTGCGTGTGTGTATGTGCGTGTGCATGCATGCGTGTGCGCGTGTGTGTGCGCGAGTGTGCGTGTGTGTATGTGTGTGTGCATGTGTGTGTGCGCGCGCGCGTGTGTGTGTGTGTGTGTGTGTTCCTCTAGCCTGCCTGATGAGCAGGGGCTGAGAAGAGCCCTCTGCCTTCAATCAGCACAGGCCCTGGACCGCTTAGAGCAGAGTCAGCGTTCAGTAGCTGTTATCCACAAAAGGTAGGTGCTTAGCAGGGAGGCTGGCACACACAGGCGCTCAAAAAAATCATTGTTGTTAAGGACATAAAAGTCCTGGTTCATTCACCCTGGAGCTGTGGTCTCGTTGCCCAGATAAGAAACACAGACACAACAGTTAAGCCTTGGCACACTTTACAAGGCTTTGTAATCCCTCAAGTAAGAAAGTGTGGCAACACTCACACCCACACAACTGCATCGATGCAAATCAGCATTTATTTAGCACCCACTCAGCCCCAGGCCTGGGTAAGTCTGCGGCAGAAACAAGATGAAAGAGTGAAAGAGCCAATGCTGGCCAAATGCAATGACCACGCCTGTAATCCCAGTACTTAGGAGGCTGACACAGGAGGATGGAAGGTTCAAGGCCAGCCTCAGCAACTTAGTGAGACCCTCAGCAACTTAGCAAGACCCTGTTTCAAAATAAAAAATAAAAAGGGCTGGGCGTGTAGTTTGGAGGTAGAGGCCCCTGGGTTCAATCCCCAGTACAAAAAAAAAAAAAAGCCAACACTGTTGTGTTAGAGTCTGGGGAGCGTGTGATAGCACCCAAACAGGGTGCGTGCTGAGGGGTTTGACAGAGTCCTGGGGCTCCCAGGAGGAAGTAACCAACCACACAGAGGTTCGGAAAAGATGCCACGCAGGGAGGCTCCTTTTGAGCCGGGCCTGGGAATGAGGAAGGTTCCTACAGGTCGCAATGGGCCATGGAGTAGGAACAGCAAGGACAAAGCAAAGAAGCAGAGAAACTTCAGCACATTCAGGAAAAATGTTAAAGGTCAGGAAACAGTGGGGAAGGAGCTGGAAAGAGATGAAACCGAGAGAGAGGGAGAGTTCCTGAATACTGAAGAGTCATTTGGCGAGATACGGAGACACCGAGGGAGGAGAGCAGATACAAGCAGGCATGTTTATTGTTTTGTTTTTGTGGTACCGGGGACTGAACCCAGGGGTGTTCTACCTCTGAGCTACACCCCCAGCCCTATTTTATTTTGAAACAGGGTCTCGCTAACTTGCTGAGGACTTCACTAAATTGCTGAGTTTGGCCTTGAAACTGTGATCCTCCTGTCTCAGCCTCCCAAGTACTGGGATTACAGGCGTGCACCACCACACCCAGCCAGATATGTTTATAAAGAGAAGAACTGGCTGGGCATGGTGGCACACACATGTAATCCCAGTGCTTGGGTGGCTGGGACAGGAGGATCCGGGTTCGCGGCCAGCATCAGCTACTTAGTGAGGCCCTCCACAACTTAGTGAGACCCTGTTTCAAAATAAAGAATAAAAAATAGGGCTGGGGTGTAGCTCAGAGGTAGAATGCCCCTGGGTTCTATCCCCAGTACCAAAATAAATAAATAAATAAATAAATAAATAAATAAATAAATAGAAGAACTGAGCAGACATGTAGAGAATAACAGAGCCCAGAGGTATCCAGAGAAAGAGAAAGGTGATAGCAGGGTGGTGGCTTCCAAGATGGCTCCAGAGATGCCAGCCTTCTGGGTCACCATCTTGGAACCCCCACCCTCAAGCACAGGCTGCACTTGGTGATGGGCTTTGAATGAGCAGATGAGGCAGGCGCAGTAGGAAATCGCTTTTGAGACTGGGCTAAGGAGGGGCTGGCTTCCATCTTGCACTCTCTCTGCGCTCTGCTGTGGAGGAAGCAAGTTAGCGTGCTGAGCAGCCTCACCGAGAAACTGATGTCTCTGGCCACAGCCCGAGAGGACTTGAGTCCTGCCAGCAGCCACCGGAGTGCACCTGGATCTTCTAAGTCTTGCCAACAACTTAGAAGCAAATCTGCCCTGAATCGAGGCTTGAAACTCCCCGTCTGACACTTTAACCGCACCCTGGTGGGAGTCCCTGAGCCAGGGGCACCCAGCTAAGCTGCCTCTGGATTCCTGACCCCCAGGAACTGGGATAATAAATGCTCGTTGCTTCAAACCACTAGGTTTATGGTCAAGTGTCATGTAGCAGTAGGTAACTGAGACAAGGATAGCAGGGATGAGGAGGCCCGTGGACGGTGACTACGCTGTTTCCTAGTGACTGCAGCTCCCAGCTCCAGTCTCCTGTGAGGCCTGGTTCTCCTTCCATCCAGTGAGCTCCAAGAGATCCCCGTTTTCCTTCTAATGCATTCTCCGTTGTGCCTCAGGTAAATAGAAGGTGTTTCTGTACACCAAATAACCCTGACTATGGCACTCAGCTGCTAAAACAGGTCAACACTGTTACCTGACAGCACTGACGCATTTCCTGAGCTGAATTTATGTTGTTCAGGCCAGATATAAATACAATAGTTCCCCTTTATCCTCAGGGATATGTTCCAAATCCCCAGTGGATGCTCAAAAATGCAGGTAGTACCAACCTTATTATATACGCACTTCAGTACCAAGATGGTCTGTCTGATAATCAAGCTGGCTGCCAAGAGACTAACGGGCAGGTAGCATACACTGCATGGACTCGCTGGATGATCCATGCCCCCGGCGGGCAGGTGTGAGATTTCACCACTCTACTCAGGACCGCATGCAATTTAAAGCTTATGAATTGTTTGTTTCTGGAATTTTCCATTTAATATTTTTGGATCGTGGTTGGCCACAGGTAACTGAAACTGGAAAGTGAAACCACAGATGGGGCGGGGGCTACTGTACACAGACACAGAGAAATCGCCTGGTTGTTTAGGAGGCTCCAGGCAATAGGAATAGGTGCTCATCACAGCCCTCCTCTTCATGGTTCAGCACGTCATGTAACAATCTTGAAAAGAATGGATTGAAAAGATTCTTTTGTTTTAAATTACCAGTTAGTCCTTTGGAACTGAGCATTTCTTCCCAAAGCTCCTGGGTGCTGATGTTGACCTACAAGCCAAAGAGGATCAAATGCTGTGTCACTGAGGGCACAGGAGGGGAAACAGCTTGATGTATCTTCTCTAGATTTCTCGCTTTCCCCGAAATACTTACAAATACCGTTCAAGATGTCCTCACTCCCCCATCTTCTCTCCTTCCCTCCCCAGGAAAAACCATTAACCCAAGGACTATTCTCAGGCACTTAAAAATGTCACAGGTTATTTATCCAGAAACAATGTATGCAATTGCTTGGTTTGCTTTTTTGTTTATTTATTTATTTATTTATTTACTTATTTATTTCCGGGGATTGAACCCAGGAACATTCTACCTCTGAGCTACACTCCCAGCCCTATTTTTAATTTTTATCTTGAAACAGGGTCTCGCAAGGTTGATGAGAATCTCATTAATTGCTGAAGCTGTCTTCAAACCTGCGATCATCCTATTTCAGCCTCCCGAGTACTGGGATTACAGGCGTGTGCCACCACGCCCGGCTGCTTGGCATCTTAAAAACGTACACAAACAGTATCATATTGTAGGTTTCCTTCAATCTGTATTTTCACTCGGTATCAGAAAGAATTGAGTTGAATTTATTGCCATTCATTCATATTTTTCTCTTATCTATAAAGAGTTCTGGTTCACATTAGATATGAAATACAGGAAGAAATGCATATTATCCCTCTCCATTAAGAGTATATGTTTTTGTATAATACATGCAAAATACATTTTCAGACTGAAATGATTTAAAACTTACAGGAATTTTGCAAGTACAGCACAAAGAACATTTGGGGGTGCTTTTTTAGTTTTTTTATAGTAAATTATCAACCTCATATCCCATCACTCCTGAATACATTATCCTATATAGCTACAATACAATCTTAAGATCCACGGGGGAGGCACTGATATATTATGACCATTCCATCCTTAGATACCATTCGAGTTTTACCAATTGTCCCAATAATGTCTTAGATAGCAGAGGAGGTAATCAAAATCATGCACTAAATTTATTGGTCATATCTCTTTAGTCTCATTTATCTGGAATAATTTCCTTCCTTCCCTTCCCCTCCCTCCCTTCCCTTTTCCTTCCTTCCTTCCTTCCTTCCTTCCTTCCTTCCTTCCTTCCTTTTTTGGTACTAAGGATTGAACCCAGGGGCATTCTACCTTCAAGCTACATCCCCAGGCCTTTATTTAATTTTTAAAAATTTGAGACAGGGTCTTGCTAAGTTGCTGAGGCTGGCCTTGCACCTGCAGTCCTCCTGTCTCAGCCTCCCAAGTGCTGGGGGTATAAACATGCACCACCATGCCCAACTTGTGTGGAATAATTCTTAAGTCTTTATTCTCATGGCCTCAACACTTTTGAAAACTATATGCCAGTTACCTTGTGGAATGGCCCTCTGTGGGTCTGCCTGATATTTCCTACTGATTAGGTTCAGATGGAACATCTCTGGATCAGCTGGTGTGTTGGAGAAGCTGAAGAGAGGTTCAGGGAATGTGCGGTTTCCCTCTGCCCACTACTGATGATGTTCACCTTGCCCACTGGAGCAAGGTGGTAGTCTCGGGCTCCTGCACTAAAAAACTTATTCTCTAGCCAGGCTGGTGGCACATGCTTGTAATCCCAGTACTTGGGAGGCTGAGACAGGAGGATCGCAGGTTCGAAGACAGCCTCAGCAAGTAGTGAGACTCTCATCAACCTAGCAAGACCCTGTTTCTTTCTTTTTTTTTTTTTTTTGCGGTACCAGGGATTGAACCCAGGGACATTCTACCTCTGAGCTACACCCTCAGCCCTATTTTTTATTCTTTATTTTGAAACAGGGTCTCACTAAATTGCGGAGGGCCTCACTAAGTAGCTGAGGCTGGCCGCGAACCAGGATCCTCCGGGCTCAGCCTCCCAAGTACTGGGATTACAAGCATGTGCCACCATGCCCAGCAAGACCCTGTTTCAAAAATAAAAATAAAATAGGGCTGGAGGTGTAATTCAGAGGTAGAATGCCCTTGGGTTCAATTCCCAGTACAAAAAAAAAAAAAAAAGAAAAAGAAAACTTATTCTCTTTCCCTTTGCAATTCATAAATTTCACGGGGGAGCTACTTTGAACCTATTTAAATTAGAATATCATGAAAATTACAATTTGTTCTTAATACAAGTATGCTAGTATCTGTGTCCCTTTAAAAAGACAGGGTAGCTGGGCACTGTAGTACACCCCTGCAATCCTAGTACTTGGAAGGCTGACACAGGAGGATCATAGGTTTGAGGCCAGCCTCAGCAACTTAGCAAGACCCTCAGCAACTTAGGCCCTGTTTCAAAATAACAAAAGGGCTGGGGGTGTAACTCGGAGGTAGGAGGCTCCTGGGTTCAGTCCCTAGTACCAAAATAAATAAATTAGTTAACTCTAAAAAGTCACAGAGTTGGTTAAGAAAAGACTACAAGAACTAAATTGGCAGGCTCACCCAATCCCAGGGCCCATGCGTGTGTGTCTCTACTGTGACTTTAGAAGCACCTGCTACTTATGTCCAGGACCAAGGAGACAAGAGGTGACACTTGCTTACAGATTTACTTGTCCTCGATGCAAATGAAGTAAGGCACTCTACAGAACAAATCTCAGCACATACTATGTCTCAAAACTGATGTATGCGGGAACTCCAACGAATCTGGATCATATTCCCTGAGCTACAAGCAATTATCCTTGAACAACAACAAAAAACTTAACAGTCACGTGGAATTATGCTGGTTCGTCTTTTCTTGGTTTTGTAGTTTTATTTGAATGCACGTGTGGGTCTTATGGTTATATAAGTACTATAAGCAAAAGAGTCCAATTTTGTATACATTTAAGCATAAAGTTTGTCATCACGAGGGGTCCGAGATAAAATTCTCTCTCTCTCTCTCTCTCTCTCTCTCTCTCTCATTTTCTCTCTCTCCTTTTAACTTTAAGACAGAAGAATACAACGCTCAAGTTCGAGAACATTGTCACTGCTAGCCTAGAGAACATCATTTTTATAATGCATCCCCCCCGCCCCCCACATCCCCCTCCTGGTCCTCCCGCCCCAGCCGAGCGCTGGAAGCCAGCGCCCCTTGAGGCTTACCTGCAAAGCAATTTCCTTCTTCTTGCTGCCCATGGTTCTGCAAAGAAGACCAAGCCGGGTTACCGCGGGTGGGAGATGCAGTGCGCAGCTACCTACCGACGCCGCGCGAATCAGCGGGCGCAGGGCCTCCTCCAGGCACGGCCCCCCGCGCCTTTTTAAGGTGCCTCGTAGTGGCGGCAAATCAACTCGCTGCTGCAGGATGAACGCCGCCCTGACGGAGCGGAGCCTGCAGGCCACCGGCTCGCGGCCGGCCCGGCGGGTTTCGGGGGGATCTGCAAAGCCCCTTTCCCACCCGGGAGCTCGGGCGGGAGCTCCGGCTGCATTCGGTGCACCTGTCACCCCTCGGAGGGCCCGCTGAGGAATTCAGGCCAAAAAAGACAAAAAACAATAAAAGAGGATCCTGTGGTCCCTGGTGTTCCCGTGTACTACCGGGAAACCGCCGCTGCGAACGATCGTCGACAGGTCCTCGGTCCTCGATGCGCCAGGAGCGGCCCCCCAAACCGACTCTGCAGCCTAACCCGCCGCGGTCGTCCTGGCAACCCAGGACCACGCCCCCAGGAACGCCTGCGGCGCCTAAGCCACGCCCACCGGGCCGTGCGCAACCCGGCGCGGAGACTCCGAGCCTGCCAATGGCTGGAGCTTGTGATCCCGCCCCTGGGCGCTGGATTGGCCTGTGGGAGCGCTCTCATTGGCTGGAGAACATGCCAGTCTTTGGAGACTTTGCGCCAAAGACTTGGTCCTTCCGTGCTTTGTACGATTGCATTCCTGAATCCCTGCATCCTCCCTCCCGGCCTCCCCGAGCCGCAGTGCAGCTTTTCTTCTGTTACATATTTGCACAATGCGTTCCACGCGGGAGACAGGTTTTGAGAGGTCGGAAAGGGTTCTCTTCAAGACAAAAAAAAAAAAAATTCAAAATTATACATTTTAAATCAAGTGGAACAAATACAAAACAGTTAAACACATGTTGGATATTAAACCCAAGTATATCAATAAATAATCACTTTAAATGTAAGCAGTGTACATTATACCCATTTAAAGACACTCTCAGCGTGGATTTAAAAAACGAGGCCCACTTGTGTGTTGCATAAGAGACCCACTTTAAACATAAAGGCAAAGGTAAGTTCAAGGAAAAGGGATGGAGACAGCTATGCTAAGGAGAAGTCACTATATTGTTCAGGAAAAGGGGACTTCAGAACGAGGAAATTCATCAGGAATTTCCTCACGTAAAGTTAAAGATGACATCACGTAAAGTTAAAGAGGCTACAACAATAATGTGTATGCACTTAACAGAGCATCAAAATACATAACACAAAACTGAACTGTCAGGAAACATAGAGAAACCCACTATTAAAATTGAAGATTTTAACACAACTCTTTGTTGTTGTTGGTACTGGGGTTTGAACCCAGAGGCAGTCTGCCTCTGAGCTACACCCCCAGCCCTGTTTTATTTTTTATTTTGAAACAGGGCCTCACTAAGTTGCCAAAGACCTTGCTGAGTTGCTGAGGCCGCCCACGAATCTGGGATCCTCCTGTCTTAGGTTCCCAGGCAGACGTGCACTACCACACCCAGCTTCAACACAACTTTTTAAGTAATTAACAGACCTAGTGGGCAGGAAATGAGCAAGGATATAGTTGAACGGAACAACTTCCACCAAATTGACCTGATATTTATACAGTACTTCAGTCAACAACAGCAGAATATAAATTCTTCTCAAGTTCACATGGAACATCCACCAACATAGATCACATTCCAGGGATAAAGCATACCTTAGCAAATTTGAAATAATGTAAATATGTTCTTAGATCATGGTGGAACTAAACGAAAAATCAGTAACAGCTAATGAAAGAAATCTAGAAGATTTAACTGGGCAGATATTCCATATTCATGAATAGGAAGAATCAATGTTGTTAAGAAATCAATGCTTCCCTGTAGATTAAACCCAATTCCAATCAAAATCCCAACAAGCAAGCTATTTTGTGGATATTACCAAACTGATTTTGGAGTTTATATGAAAAGTTAAGAGGTCCAGACTAACCAATACAACACTGAAGAAGAAAGAATGAAGTCAGAGAACTCATACTACCCAACCACACATTCTTTGCTTGGTCAGTTAAGAGGAGCCAATGGAAATGATACCCCAGTAGCACTGAGCACGGCCTAGCACTCAAGTTTAGGTTTCTAATGCCATTTTTTTTTTTTTTTGGTGATGCTGGGGATTGAACCCAGGGGCATTCTACCTCTGAGCTACACCCCCAGCCCTATTTTATTTTTTATTTTGAAACAGGGTCTTGCTAAATTGCTGAGGGCCTCACTAAATTGCTGAGGCTGGCTTCAAACCTGCCATCCTCCTGTCTCAGCCTCCCACGTACTGGGATTATAGGCATGGACCACCACACCGGGCTCTAACGCCATTCTTTAAGGAAAGGATTCAGAAAGCCAGGCATGGTGGCGCACGCCTGTAATCCCAGTACTTGGGAGGCTGAGACAAGAGGATCACAGGCTTGAGGCCAGCCTCAGCAACTTAATTAGATCCTGTTTCAAAATAAAAAATAAAATTTGCCAGGCATAGTGGTGCATGCCTGTAATCTAGTACTTGGGAGGCTGAGACAGGAGGATCACGGGTTCAAGGCCAGCCTCAGCAATTTGGCAAGACTCTCAGGAACTTAATGAGACCCTGTTTCAAAATAAAAAATAAAATGGGGCTGGGGGTAGAGCTCAGGGGTCAAATGCCCTTGGTTTCAATCCCTAGTACCACACGAAGGAAGGAAGGAAGGAAGGAAGGAAGGAAGGAAGGAAGGGAGGAAAAAGGAACCAGAGATCCTTAAAGAAATACCTGATTCTAGTGCTATGGTAAAAATAAGCAAGATGAGCCTGTGACATCTTGTACCAGAAAGTAAAGAAGTGCAAAAAAAATTAAAAGCAAAACAAAAAACAAGCATACCAACAAAAATCCCCACATTGGTTGAGGTTTTTCGGTTCAACTATATCCTTGCTATGACTATGTCAAAGGGGGCATAGGAGCCTAGTGAAATAAGTCTTGGTGGCCACATAGGAGCAAGAAGTGAAACATTTTGAGCAAGAAAATAATGTAATATTGGATTATAATCCAAACTATATACAAATATCCATAAATTCATATTGATGGAAATTATTGAAAAACGAGGAGGGCACAGGCGGGCAGAGGAAACGGGTATGTGTTCAGACCATTACAGGGCAGTGAAGTGCTGTCAGAGGGCAGAGCTTTGAGGAATGTCAAGCTTTCGAGATGGAGGGAAGAGCTGCCTGCTAAGATCACCAAGGAGGCCCAGGTGGAGAAAGGTGCAGGAGCAACAGAAGCTGATGAGAGGGGCGCAAAGAGAGGGCGTTCCGCAGCACTGCCCACAGGTCGA
Organism: Glis glis; assembly: GCA_004027185.1. Classification (NCBI taxonomy): domain Eukaryota; kingdom Metazoa; phylum Chordata; class Mammalia; order Rodentia; family Gliridae; genus Glis; species Glis glis. The sequence goes on along the minus strand of PVJS01010175.1, from coordinate 790 downwards.
GACTGAAGGCAGAGCCGCAGACACTGGCTTCTGGATTTGAAGGCCAGCAGTGATCCTGTTGAGGGTCGTTCAGTGACATAATAGGGGAAAGGGCCAGGCGTGGTGGCTCATGCCTGTAATGCCAGTAATTGGGAGGCTGAGACAGAAGGATCACTGGTTTGAGGCCAGCTTCGGCAACTTAGACCATGTTTCCAAATAAAAAATAAAATGGGGCTGGGGTGTAGCTCAGAGGTAGAATGCCCCTGGGTTCAATCCTAACACTACCCCCCGACACACACACACACAAATAATGGGGGAAAGAAGCCAGGAAATTGTATTCTGAAGAGTTACCGGGCAGTGAGGAGTTGAAGAGTCTGGCCAGAGCTGAGGCACGCACCAAGTGATCTCCATACTGGAGTGCTGGTAACTTGGTCGAGCGAGCCTTGGTAAAGTGCAGAGTGGTGGAAATGCTGGAGGCTGAGCTTCCTGCTGCCTCGGATCCCACCAAGCGCCTGCCTTGGCCCGCTGCAGCTCAGAATCCACCTGCTCTTGCATTCAGTTCCATGACAATATTCCCCAGAGCCCAGAGCCAGTCCTCGAGACACGGCACACTCAGGTGACCAGAAGCAAGCCATGTTCATCGCCCCAAGATGGCGGAAACTCAAGCTCTCCAATTGTTTGGAGTCTCCCTTTCAACTTAGTTCCCTCAACAAAATTCAAATCAAATGCTAATTTCCTCCCACCAGCACACTGGAAGATACAGATATCTCCTCCTCCTCCTCCTCCTCCTCCTCCTCCTCCTCCTCCTTCT
>PVJS01010174.1:0-48653 GCA_004027185.1 Glis glis | reverse complement strand
CATCAGAATCCCTTTATATTCTTAAAATGTTACTGAGGTTCTCAAAGAGCTTTTGTTTAGATGGACTATGTTTGTGGATATTTACTATGTTAAAAAGTTAAATGCCTAAATTTTAAAAATAGTTTAAAACTATCAAATTCATATATCTTAAGATAAAATACCTTTATGAGAATAATTGTTTTCCAAAACAAAAACCATTTTGTGAGAAGAGTAGCATTAAAATTTTTGCAAATCTCTTTAATATCTGGCTAGATTCTTACATCTACTTCTGCATTCAACATATCTGTTGCAATGTTATTTTGATTAAAGCATATATAAAGAAAATCCATTCTCACACAGATATAAAAGTGAAGGGTATTTTTAAAGCCTTTATAGATAAATGTGTGGTTTAATAACTTACACATTGGTCTTTTGGAAAATATTGGCTCACTGTGTTATATGAGTCTTCCAAATGTTGACTTTTGCTTCTTTGCATAATATCAAAGGATCACAGTTGTTAATATCACTACCAATTTCATCAGGAAAGGCTTTAAATATTAGGCTTTCAAATTCATGGCAACAAATAGAAGTTTTCTGAAATTCTATAATTTTTACTTTAAAGTTCAACAAATTGTTATTTGCCTTCAAACTATAAGCTCACTTTATTCACCTTTAAGAAATGTCTGCCAAATAGCAAAATCTGAATAGCCATGGTATTCCATGACAAAACTACTAGTTCATGTCATGATGCAAACTATTGTACTGGTACCTTCTATGTTGTATACCACTGCGTACTTTGGTGTGTGGGATGGGAGGGGGTACTGGGAATTGAACCCAGGGGCATTCTATCCCTGACCTACAGCCCAGCCCTTTTTGATTTTTATTTTGAAACAGGGTCACACTAAGTTGCCGAGGTTGACCTCAAATCTGCAATCCTCCTGTCTCAGCCTCCCAAGTGCTGGAATTATAGGCTCGTGCCACTGTACCCGACTCTTCACTGTGTACTGTATGCGTGCTTTCCAGTTTGTCAGACTATTAAAAAGATACGTACCGAAGGGTTGAGATTTAATAAAATTTGTAATTTTCACTGTTTTATTAAGAACATTAAGTGCAACTGGCTTTCTTTTTCTTCCTTTCCTTTCCTCTGTGAGAATACAGTAGTGAAGAATACAATGACCAGAATACAATGACAGTTTGGTGCCACTGCCTTGATTCTTGTTAAGGTATTAGAGTTTTTCTTTACTCATCATTGCTTTTGTACCAAAGGTGAAGATAAACAGTACCGTTATTCCAGGGTAAACCATGAGATTAGAAAAAATACTCACTTTGAAAGTTTCAACAGAAATAGTGTTTGTTGCCAAGAATTCACATTAAAAAAGACATTCTGTGATTAGGTGACGCTAGATGGACACTGATAAGCAAAACAAAACATCTAGCCATATCTGTAGGTTTGTCCATTTGTAAGGCAAAAGTAAAATTCTGCAGCTGAGCTACTGATTTACTGTTCGTATGTGAGCCAAGTCTTTGACGTTTACTCTGTTGTTAGCAGGGGGCAGTGCCTTGATTTCCTTCTCGACTTCGGCAGGCACTCAGCGTTGGCAGTTGCCCACCTCTCTCCTAGTGTGTGCACTTCTTTAGCTAGTGCACTATGATAACTTATCCTGTTACCATTTCTAGCTTGAAAAGCTGTAATCAGCAATCTTTTGCTTTCAAAGAACACATTATGTCTGTAGTTAAAATACTCAGTCCTTCTATTCAAATTCTAAATTATCTCAAAATGAAGCCACAGCTTAACTGGTACCCTAATACTTTTTGAAAATTCTTTGTTGTGTAAGACACAATAAGTTAAATTATTAGCATCTGTAAAGCCAAGGAATAACTTCAGTCATATTTTTGTTTTCCTTATTTACAGTTTTGCTATTTTCTTTAGAATAAGTTCCTCCCTTCATGAGTTAGAGAACTCTGATAAGTCAGTTCTATCTTTTTCAGCATCTCTAGGTCTAACATAGTACAGCCATGGGCTGAGAAAACTATTTTTATGGTCTCTTTCAAATCAATAATTCATCCTAAGTATAAGAAAAATTCTTTGCAGATACGCTCTCGTTTATAATACAATATTGTTAAATTTTAAAACAAAAGTAGTTTTAGATAAAATTTTAGAAAAGCCTTTGAAATTTTTACTGTAAAGCAAGACAAAGTATACTTGATGTGTTTCTGCAAAATCACAAGGAAAAGTTCAGGATTTCAAAATAATGGTTTATTGGTTGATACTGAGGTTGCAGAGATAATAAGTATAATCTAAGATAGTATGAGCACAATAGAGGGATTGAGAACAGAGTTAGTCACAGAGAACTCATATAATAAACATACAACCTTGGAAATGTCTAGAGTCTGGGCATGTAGCTCCTTGCCTAGCATGCAGAAGGCCCTGGGTTCTATCCCAAGCCCCACAAAAAAAAGAAATTTCTAGAAAACAACAAGAATACAAAGCACCCCTTGCATTAGCTGATGAGAGATGATGTCATCATATATTATTTAGCCTGTGGAAAACGCCACTCTTGTGAGAGAAAGAAATTGAAAATACCATAATAGCAGGAAATATTTAGGCTTCCATTGAACTGCAGAGGGGAAGTATTTCATGTCTTAAGTATTACTTAAGGGTAAATAGCCAAGTTTGATAGTATTATCTCTATCATTTTCTTCACATATTTTATTTTACCTTAAATATTCATGTTTATTAACTTTTTAAACATTAGGTGATGCTTCTGTTATAATAGAATCAAAAGTATCACCTTGGGAAATACACATATCTAGTATTTAAAACATGGCTAAGTTAATTTTAGTAAGATTCTATCCATCTTTCCTACTGCCTTTCTGCTACTTCATAACTGCTCTTTTTCTAAAATTCATAACCTTAGGAGTTGGTTTTGTTGCTTATGTAACCAGAGCTTGTGCATTAAAGGCTTTTCTTAAGTGAAAGTATATCCTTAATGAGAAGTGGTGGCACACGCCTATAATCCCAGTACTTGGGAGGCTGAGACAGGAGGATGGTAGATTCGCAACCAGCCTCAGCAACTTATTGAGGCCCTCCACAGTTTAGTGAGAACCTGTTTCAAAATAATAAAATAGGGCTGGAGGTGTAGCTCAGAAATAGAATACCCCTAATAGAATGGAGGTGTAGCTCAGAAATAGAATGCCCAGAGAGAGAGAGAGAGAAGTATATCCTCAAGTATCATGTTCCCTAATAGTGACAGCATTCACATATCATTGTATCTTTCCTTAAATACCATGTGAGAAAATTGTTGACATAAGCCTGTTTGGGTGGTTGGAGGTTTTGTTTCAACTGTGTTTCTTACCCCTCCCCCAGCACCTGACCTTTGGGATATTGGTTATGCTTTGGAGTATTGCATTTCTCCTGTGCCAGTTGTGTTCCATGTCATGTCTTTAGAAAACTTAAGCAAATTTAACTTTTTGGCTTTAAAGTTTTTGCTGTTCTCTCTTTCCAAAGGGATTTTGCTGTAGGAATCTGTAACAAAATCAGTGAAATGATTCAAGGTATGTATGCTTCATTTAGTAATATGAAGTGACTTAATGGAATTTATATTAATAATAGTTGCTAACATTTATTAATTACTTGCTAGATGATAGTCACCATTCATTCAGATAATATTTATTAACTCTTTTCTATATGCCTGAACTGTTCTAAGTGCTTAGGATACAGAAATGAACACAACAAAGCCCTTGCCCTAATGTAACCTACATTCTGGTCAGTGGGGCGTGGGTAGTAGACAAATACAGATATGACACATCAGGTGCTCTGGAGAAAAGGTAAGATAAGGAAAGAGTTCTAAGAGGAGATGGTAGGCTGGGAGAACTTTTCTATTTTATATATATTGATAGGGAAAACTCTTGAAGCAAGACAAGAAGGAGGGAAAGGAGTGAGCCATGCAGATAGATACGAAAAAAGAACATTCTGATTGAGGGAAAATAGTGTTATTAGGGGCACTGGGGCTCTCTTCGTTAATGTCCCTCCAGTGTCTTCCAGGGGCAACTAGAGTCAGAGACCCAATTCCTTACCATAGCCTGCAAAACCCCAGTTTTCCAATTTCACCTTCTAAATGATGCCTTACATGTATTAACCCCATTTTTCTACATAACATTCATTAAAGGAAGCTCTGGGGTTACGGCATTGCACAACTCTAGCGAACACCACTCTCTTTGTATTCTTATAAATGGCATTCCTGTGAATTGTGCAACTTGGCAGCGTTGGCTAGGTAATGCTATTATGTCCAATTTACAGCAAAGGAAATGGAACCAAAATAAAGCTGAGTATTTGTTCAAAGTCACACAAGTAATAAGTAGCACCTTGGCTTTGAAGCTCATGCTTTTAACTACTCTGCTATCATGCCTTTCTAGGGTATAAATTTCTTTAGAGTAGTTATATTTTACATGCATTTAAATTCTTTCAGTTTAAAAGAAAAGAGAACTTACTCACTTTTCATAAATAATTTAAAAAGCCAAGGTACAGTCATTGAGCTTTATCCTGTTCCCCTTTCTTTGTCTTTTTTGCTTTTTTCTTCTACTACCAGGTGCCTAGAGTGCTTTATATAGCTGAGTGATGGTTATATGGGTATATACATATGTAGAAATTCATTAATCTATACACTTAAGATTCATTACTTTATTGTTCCTTAAGTTTTATCTAAAATGAACAAAATAAAAGAACAGGAATTAGGAGAAAAGAGAGGGAAGAAAACACAAGGGTGTGGGTGGAGGAAGATTGAGGCCCCAAATATGAAAGTGACAGAGGAGTTTTAGGAAAGAGTATCTGACATTTCATTTTAAGCTGCTTGTGAAATACTATCTTACATTCATACTGACATTTATTTCACAATGGGAAAGCCAGTGATCAGCAGAGTATAAATTACCTGTTGGCATGTTTGTAGTACATTTTGGTCAAGAAATTTTTGTTCTCTATCTTCACAAACCCATGCTATAGAAGAAAAGATCTTTCTGTCTGTTTAACTCCAATGTTGATGTAAAAAGTTGCATTGGGTTTAGTCCTTTGTGCAGTTGCACATAGATACGCAGTAAAGGAAGGCATTGCTATACACACAGTTCTGAGAACCTCAAAACTATTCTTTACACAGTCTGTTTATATCCTGATGCTGACTAAGTTGTTGGAGGAAATAATTAAAATTGTTACTATAATCAAATTATAGCCATTGGGTATGTGTATGTGTATATGTTTATATGTGTGTATAATCTTTTTAATATGCTATGAGAAGAAATAGGCAGCAATTATGACTGCATTGTACTGTGCCTTTTAAAAGCCTTTTCTACTATCAGCATAGAGTTTTATAAAAATTTAAAAGTTAATATTAAGATAAATACTTTTGGGAAAAATATTGAACTTATTGATTAGATATAGTATAATTATCTTTAATGTTTTAAATATAATAACGTATTAAGTACTGTTTTTTAAATGGATATTTTGCTAATTGAATCAGGCCTTTTAAATCTGAACTATTAAGGATGATGTTCAGAAACCTCTGAGAATTCTTTTTGCATCTAGGTTTAGCTACACCAGTGGACTTGAAGCTGAAGTTGATCCCCATCCTACAGCACATGCACCATGATGCTATCCTGGCTTCCAGTGCTCGTCAGCTTTTACAACAGTTGGTCACATCCTATCCTTCCACCAAAATGGTGATTGTTTCTTTGCATACTTTTACTCTGCTTGCAGCTTCATCTTTGGTTGATACGCCTAAGCAGGTAATTTTTCTATAAACTTTCTATTCTTCAGTGAACTTACATATTAAATATATAATAAAAAAATAAGGGACCTGGAGAACATTGTTAAGTGAGATTAGTCAGTCACAGAAAGTGAAGGGTCATATGTTTTCTCTAATATGCAGAAGCTAGGGAGTAATTGGGATACCAGAGGGACTCCAGATAATAGAGGAGAAATCTCAGTGGAGCCAGGGAGGTGGTCTACTGGAAGGGAAGGGGAAAGAGTAAGGTTCATTGAAGGAATTACTACCATTGGCTATGTCTACATATGTGAAAATACCGGTGTCAATCTCAGTACAAGGGGGGAGATGGGGAGGCAGCTGGGGGGGGGCAGCAAGTACTGTGCATGTATGTCACTGTCAACATGATTTACATTATGATGTGAAACTATAATGCACCAATAAAACCATATAAAAAACAAGGAAGTAACCCATAAATTTTGGTGACCTTGAGGTCCCTTTCTCTGATAAGGATGAGTTGAATTTCCTTTTCTTTTCTATATGCATGGCACTGATTCTTGGGAGCCCTAGAGGAAAATAAGACATCAGGGAGTACATGACAGGATGTGAAAATGACAGTAAAGAAAGGATTGAGTGTCAAATGCTAGAACCTTACAGGTTAAATGGTAATATTTTATATACAAAGAGAAAAGGGCCCAACATGGACACATAGCTAATAAGTGACAGGGTTTTGATTTGAAGTGTGTCCTGTCTCAAATCTGTTAGTTTCACTAAACAACATTGCATCCCTAGTAATAATTTCAGTGACAGTATTTTTCATGGAGTGACTTAACTTCCTTTATAGATCCAGCTTCTGTTGCAATATTTGAAGAATGATCCCAGGAAAGCAGTAAAGAAACTTGCTATTCAAGATCTGAAATTGCTTGCTAATAAAACACCACATACTTGGAGTAGGGAGAATATCCAGGTATGTAGAACATTGAACATTAATATTTTATATGGAAAAATGGGATACCGTAGTAACAAAAGTGAGTGTGGCTACACAAGCCTGTGATCCCAGTACTTGGGAGGTTGAAACAGGAGAGTCACAGGTTCAAGACCAGCCTCAGCAACTTAGTGAGGCCCTGGCAACTTAGACCATGTTTCAAAATAAAAAATAAAATAGGACTGGGGGTGTAGTTTGGAGGTAGAACACCTGGGACCAATCCCCAGTACCATACAGGGGTGGGGGAGTAAACACTGTAATAGAATAAATTGTTTTCCATCACATTTTTATATCATCTTTTAAGTAGTTAAATATGCAAAACTTCTAAGAGAATTGTTAATGTTTGTGGCAGAAGTTATTAACATTAGTGGCAAAATAGCCAGGAATGGTGGTGCATGCCTATAATCCTGGTATTTGGAAGGTTGAGACAGGAGGATTGCAGTTCGAGGCTAGCCTCAGCAACTTAGCAAGACCTTGTTTCAAAATACAAAAATAGATAAAAGCGGGGGCTGGGAGTGTAGCTCCGATGTAGAATGCTCCTGAGCTCAATTTCTACTATCAAAAAAGCGGTTCTTATTGTGAGATAATTAACGCATACAGAAAAGTATATAAATGTATATTTAATAGCTTAAATAATTATTATAATTTTGGGGGGCGGTACTGAGGATTTAACCAAGGGACATTCTACCTCTGAGCTACACCCCAACCCTTTTTTTTAAATTTTTGTTCAAAACAGAGTCTCTCTAGATTGCTGAGAGCTTCAGTACGTTGCTGAGAGCCTCAGTACGTTGCTGAGGCTGTCCTCGAACCTGTGATCCTCCTGTCTCTGCCTCCCAAATACCCAGATTACAGGTGTGTGCCACCACGCCTGGCCTCATAGCTTAAATAATAACCTTAAATGAAAACTCATGTAACCACCTGCTAGCTAGAAGTAAAACATTCCAGGCACATAGAACCTCATCTCTTATTATGGCCCTTCCTAATCAATCAGAACTTTACACTCACCCAATGTATACTAATATTTTTACTTAGCGGCATCATGACTTTGCTCTTCTTTATAGTTGTACCGTCTCTGTATGTCTCCCTAAAGAATATTGTTTAGTTTGTCGTTTTGCTTCTTTTGTTTAGCATTATACTGAAGAGACTCATCCATGTAGTTATATTTTTTCCCTTTAATTGCTATAGAGAATTCCATTGTGTGGACATACATCTGTATTGGTCTATTTTCTATTGCTGACAAACACATATCTCAGACTTGGGTATGTTTTAGCAAAAATAGGGGTTGTTTTGGCTCATGGGATTCTAAATGTCCAGGGTTTACATCTGGTGGTAGCCTTCTTGCTGGCAGATACCCTAGACGCTGCAGAGCGTCACATGGCAGGAGTCAGGAAGTGCACATATATGTGGTCTCTCTCCCTCTTATAAGTCCGTAAGGATTCAGTCAGGGGGACTTCACCCTAATTGATCTTATCTGGATCACATCCCAAAGGCCTCCCTCTAAACACCATAGTTATTTCATGACCGAGATTTAATTTCAACACATGAAACCTTGGGGGTCATACTCAAACCATATCTAAACCATAGCAACATCCCTCTAAACATTTATGTATTTTCACTATATGTGTAATTCTATTTTGTCATACAGTTTTGCTATTGTTTTATGAATTCAGTGTTCATTTGGACCTTCCACTGTCTTTGCTCTTCTTGCATCTTTTTCACTGGGATACTCTTTCTTTTGCCTTTGGTAAGTCAGCTCTTCAGTGAGTCTGTGGTGCTAAACTCTTCTAATATTTGCTTGTCTAAGCATGTCTTCATTTTGTCCTCAATCTTGATAGTTTTACAGTGGGAATAGAATTCTCAGGGATTTAAAAATATCATTCTACTCTGCTGGTTTCGATTAATACTGCTGAGAAGTAGCAGTACCCTTTCAAGGCTTTTTAAAATTTTTTGTCTTTTTAAGTTTTTCTCGTTGAGTTGATGTTCTGCAGTTTTGCTATGCTATGAAATGTCTGGTTGTGGATTTTTAACTATCTAGACTTCATTGGGCTTCCTAGAACAGAAGATTGGTGTCTTTCAGTCGTTCTGGGAAATTTTCAGTCGCAATTCTTTCAAATATTGCCACTGTCTCATTTTTCTTCTAGATCTCCAGTTAAATGCATGTTAAATCCTCTGCATTAATCCTGTATGTTCTTTTTTTTTTCGTACCGGGGATTGAACCCAGGGGTGTTCTACCTCTGCGCTACACCCACGGCCCTATTTTTTTTATACTTTATTTTGAAACCGGGTCTCACGAAGTTGCGGAGGACCTCACTAAGTAGAGAGAGAGAGAGACACGGAGAGAGAGAGAGCTGAGGCTGGCCGCGAACCCGGATCCTCCGGTCTCCGGTCTCTGCCTCCCAAAGTACTGGGATTACAAGCGTGTGCTACCACGCCCGGCCTCTGTATGTTCTTTATTGTCTTATTTTCCACCTATTTATGCTGTGTTCTGGATAATTCTCCCTTACATATGTTTTAGTTTAATAAACAAGCTCTTCAGGCTTATCTAAAGTCTTTGCAGATCTGTTTCTGCTATTTCACTTTTCTATCTTAGTACCTTTTTCCCTTGTATACTTATTTTTTTTTTTTTTTACTTTGAGCTACTCATTTTTCTTGGAAGAAATATGTGTGGGAATTCTTTGAAGCCCAGAATGGAAATGCATTTCTCTAAAGATTTACATTTGCTTCTGCTAGGCAGAGAGATCAGATGGCGATGGAAAAAAATAAAGTCAGGAAAGAGGATAGTGAGTGTGGGAGATGGAGGTTGCAATTTTAAATAAGGTGATCAGGGAAGTCTTCACTAAGAACTTAACATCTGAGCAAGGACCTGAAGGAGCAAATGTCAACATTGTGGGTCTCTTAAGGAAGAGTAGTACCAGCAGAGAGAACAGCAGAGAATCCTTGAGGTGAAAGCATTCATGGGTATGAGGTCAGTGTGCCTGTAAATAGGGGACTAATTTGTCAGGTAAGTGGTTAGAGGGAGGAGCACACTGCATTGGATGGGTTGCCATTGGAAAATTTTGAGCAGACGTTATCCTACTTAAGCTCTAAAAGAATGTCTGGCTTAGCTATATGGAGACTACATTGTAGGTGTTCAAAGATAGAAATAGGGAATATTTATCAATGATAAATAAAACAATTAGAAAATACTATGGTTACCTGAACGAGGGTGCTAGTGGAGACACTAGTGAGAAGTTTGAATTTAAAATGTCCCCAGATCTCATGTAGTAGATGAGACAGCCATGTTAGAGGTGGGACTTGGTTGCTGGGGAAGGGTCCCTGGGGGCCGTGGCCAGGTACAGTGTGTATGTCCATCCTGGCCTCTCCAGCTACAACATCTGCTCTTTGACCCTTCTCTCTCTGCTCCCCACCATGATGCCCTGAGGATGTGTAGCCATGGCTCCTCCTTAGAAGGCGGCCCCAAATTGGACTGTGGCCTTTGAAATCTCCTGATCCGTGAGCAAATAAACCCTTCTTTCTCTTATGTCCGGTGTTTGGGTTACAGCATGAGAATGCTGACCGAGACAGAGTGGTACTATTCTGTATATATGTTAAAGGCAGACCTTACGCACTTGCTGGCAGATTGTATGTATAGCATAAGAGAAAGAAAAGTAGCTCTTCAGCAAATGGCATTGCTACTAACTTGGGATAAGCAAAACTCTGGGAGTCTCAGTTCTTGAAAGGAAGATCTAGAGTTCATTTCTGATCATATAAAGTTTAAGGTATAAGATATCCAACTGAGGATGTCTCAGTATGAGTCGAGTTTAGTGGACAGATAAAGCTGAAGTTATAAATATGAGAGTCATTAGTTTATAGATGATATTTAAATTCAAGAGATTGGTTGACTCCACTAGGGTGAGGATATGGCTAGAGAAGATTTATGGGATGACGAAGTGAGACAGAAACCAGCAAAGGAGGCTGGTAAGGAACAGCCAGTGATAAGTCAGTCGGTATACCATTGTTTTATAGGGAGAGGACCTTAGTCAATCATATGAGAGATTGTATCTTTTCTCCCAAGATGGGGACTGATAATTCACTTTTTTGGCATTTAGTAACATAAAGTTACTGATGTCCTCAGAGAGCCATTTAATTGGCACGTTCTGGTACTAGGCTGATTAGAATAGATTCTGGAGAAAAACAGAAATATTCAAGACACGTGAATATAGATGACTTTTTAAAAGGAGTTTTACTCTGAAGTGGGCAGAGAAATAGGATGGTATTGCTAAAGGGTATGTTGTTTCTTTCTTGATTTTAGCCTGGGAGGAATACAGCCTGTTTTATATTGATGGAAGTGACTTGGTGTGGTGTGGTGTGGTGGTGGTGGTGGTGGTGGTGGGTGAGTAGATGAGACTGGAAGGAATGTAGTACACAAATGGGCAGGCTCCATCCACTCCATATAGGAACAGGAGGGAAGACAGGGTACAGGCACTTGGTGTGGTGTGGTGTGGTGTGGTGTGGTGTGGTGTGGTGGTGGTGGTGTTGGTGGTGGTGGTGGTGGGTGAGTAGATGAGACTGGAAGGGATGTAGTACACAAGTGGGTAGGCTCCATCCACTCCATATAGGAACAGGAGGGAAGACAGGGTACAGGCACTGATGTAGGTGGGTGGGTAGGCATGTGGTAAGAACTTGTAGAAAAATCTCTTGTGATTGCTTTTAATTATTTATTTATTTTAATTAGGAAACATGGTCATTAGGTGTGAGTGAGAATGGGGGAGGCAGAGACAAAGGATTGAGGAAACAGAAATGCAAATAAGCTAGGGAAATAGAGGATTACGAGGTAGTTTTAAGGTATTTGAGTGAAACAGTATACATGTGGTGTCTGGAAAGACAAATGCTTTTTTAAGAGTATCTCTAAAAAATGTACTAAAGGTAAGGTTATACTTTAATTTTCCTGTTCATATACCTTGACAGATTGTAGAGTTGTGGTTCTGCTGTCTTAATGGAATGAATTGGGAGCTTTCTTTTTTCATGCTCTGGAATGGTTAAGAACTATAACAGAAGTTTTCTGTTTTCCTGAAAGTTTAGCTTAAAAAGTGCCATAAATTTGTCTGAATCTGGGACCTCTTCCAGTGACAGTGTTTTAAGAACATTTCAGTTATTAGATGGTTATTATGGTATCTGTTTTCTATTTCTTCTTGAATCAGTTTTGATAATTTATTTCCTAGCTGGGCGTGGTGGCGCACGCTTGTAATCCCAGTAATTTGGGAGGCGGAGACCAGAGGATCCGGGTTCGCAGCCAGCCTCACCTCTCTCTCTCTCTCCCCCTGTCTCTCTCTCTCTCTCTCTCTACCTAGTGAGGCCCTCCACAACTTCGTGAGACCCGGTTTCAAAATAAAGTATAAAAAATAGGGCGGGGGGCATAGCGCGGAGGTAGAACGCCCCTACGTTCAATCCCCGGTACCGCAAAAAAAAAAATTATTTCCTGTTAAATTCATTTCTCAGATTCATTAATATCAACATAAAAGAACATTTTAAATGTTTAATATCTTTGTATTTCATATTTTATCTTTTTTTTTTTTGCGGTACCGGGGATTGAACCCAGAGGCATTCTATCTCCGCGCTACGCCCCTGGCCCTATTTTTTTATACTTTATTTTGAAACCAGGTCTCACGAAGTTTCAGAGGGCCTCACTAGGTAGAGAGAAAGAGAGACAGGGAGAGAGAGAGAGAGAGAGAGAGAGAGCTGAGGCTGGCCGCGAACCCGGATCCTCTGGTCTCCACCTCCCAAAGTACTGGGATTATAAGCATGCGCCACCACGCCCGGCCCTCATATTTTATCTTTATTTTTCTTAATATTGAACATTTTTGTGTGTCTCTCCCCCTCTCCCTCATACACACCCTTCTTTTTTTCTGGTGTTGCTGGGGCCCAGGGCCATATGCATGTGAGGTAAACAGTCTACCACTAAGCTGTACCTCCAGCCCTTGCTTTTTTCTTCATTAGACTTTACAAGAACTTGGCTTTCTTACCATTTTCAAATGTTTGGTATATTTATGTTTATACTTCTTGTTTAATAATGAAAGCACTTAAAGGTATTAATTTTTCTATTAGTGCAGATTGGCCACATTCCATAAATTATGTCTTATAATAGTCTCATTGCCTTTAATTAGTTTGGAATGCTTATTTTAAAAGTCAGATTTATTGCAGCATAATTTATTTATAGAAAGCTTTCTAGGTGTACAGTTTGATGAGTTTTTACAAATGTATACAGTTGTGTCTATCTACCACCTCAAATTGAGATATAGCATGTTCTCCTCACCCTAGAAAGTTCCTCAGGCCCCTCTGTAATCATTCCTTCCCCCAGCTCCTGACAACCACTGATCTGATTTCCGCCCTTGTACTTTTATTTGTCCAGTATACAAATGGGATCAAATAAATGGAATCATAAGGAATATAGCCTTTTGGATATAACTTCTTTTACTTAGCATATGCTTTTGATATTCATCCACACTATATATAGAAATAGTTCATTCCTTTTTATTGTCGAGTAGTATTCTATTATATAGATACGCAACAGTTTTTTATACATTTGCAAGTTACTGGACATTTCAGTCGTTTCCAGTATTTTGGTTGTTATGAATAAAGCTACTGTCATACATGTCTCTGACATCTCTTTGAGTAAATGTCTAGAAGTGGAATTGTTGGGTTGTGTGGTATGTCCGTGTTTAACTTTGTAAGAAATTGCCTCTCTTAGTCCTTTTTGTGTTGCTATAACAAAATACCACACAATAGAAGTTTATTTTTCGTAGTTCTAGATGTTGAAAAGTCCAAGATCAAGCGGTTGGCATCTAGCAAGGGCCTTCTTGCTGCATTATTGCATGGTAGCAAGACAGAGGGCAAAAGGGAGTCAAACTTACTCTTTTATAGAGAATTCACTCCAGAGATTATGAACCTACTCACCACAGTAACATCATTAATCCATTTATGAGGACAGAGCGCTTATGGCCTAATCACCTCTTAAAAGTTCTACTTCTTTTTTTTTTTTTAATGTGGTATTGGGTATTGAACCCAGGGGCATTCTACTTCCAAGCTATACCCCCAGCCCGTTTTTTATGTTTTTGTTTTCAAACAGGGTCTTGTTAGGTTGCTGAGAGTCTCGCTATATTGTGGCGGCTGTCCTCCAACCTGCAATCCTTCATCTCAGCTTCCCAAATATTGGGATTATAGACATTGGCCACCACACTTGCCTTGGTTCTACTTCTTAATACAGTTAAAAAGGCAGTTAAATTTTAGTATGAGCGTGGGAGGGGACAGCCCAATCATATCAGTGCTAGACTGTTTTCCAAAATGGCTACACCATTTGTAAGAGTTATAGTTTTGTGTCCTTTCCAACACTTTTGTAAGCCCTTGTAATAAATGTATAGTGGTGTGTCATTGTGGTTTAATTTACATTTCCCTAATGACTAATGATTTTGAGCTTATTATAGTCATAGACTATGTATAGACATAGTATAGACATAGTATAGACTATGATGATAGTCTTAACTATCATCCATATCTGTTCTTTGTTGAAGTGCCTGTTCTAATGTTTTATTCGTTTTTTTGGTTAGGTTTTTTATCTTCTTGCTATTGAGTTCTTTATACATTCTGGATATGAATTTTTTTTATCAGATGTGTATTTTGCAAGTATTTCCTCCCCAATATGTGCCTTTAATATAATGTCTTTTGAAGGATAGAAATTTTTATTTAGATCAAATCCAATTTACCAGTTTTTTTCTCTTTTATGTGTTGTGTTTTATCTAAGAAATCTTTGCCTAACCCAAGGTCACAAAGATTTTCTCCTTTGTTTTCTTCTAGAAGTTTTATATTTAGCTCTTTGTGTGATTCATTTTAAGGTGACTTGAATATGGTAAAAGGAGAGATTGAAGTACATTTAGATAACAAAATGTTCTAGCACTATTTGTGGAAAAGACTATTTTTTCTTAGCATCTTTGTTGAAAATTAGTTGACCAATCTTAGTAGTACTATTTCTGGATTCTATTCTGTTCCATTGATCTGTATATCTGTCCTTAAGCCAGTAGTACATATCTTGATTAGTATGGCTCCATGGTAACTCCTGGAATCAGGTAGTGTGAGTCCTCTCTTTTTCTACTTTTTTAAAAAATTGTTTTAACTATTCTGGGTCCTTTGCCTTTCCATGAAAAATTTAGAATTTGTCACTTTCTCTTTTAAAAGCATGATAGGGAGCTGGGCATGGTGGCGCATGCTTGTAATCCCAGTACTTGGGAGGCTGAGACAGGAGGATCGCAGATTCAAAGCCAGCCCTGGCAACTTAGCGAGGCCCTCCACAACTTAGTGAGACCCTTGTTTCCAAATAAGAAATAAAATCGTGTTGGGGGTATAACTTGGAGGTAGAATGCCTCTGGGTTCAATCCCCAGAACCAAAAAAAGTAAAATAAAAAAATAAAATAAAAGCATGATAGGATTTTGATTGGTTTTATAGTTTTTTTACATTGTCAAGTTTGTTTTTATAATAACTTTTTCATACTATTTACGTTAAACTTCACAACCACGTTAACAGTTTTTTAAATGTGATTATTTTATTTCATAACTTACTTTTAGTGTGTGTGTGTGTGTGTGTGTGTGTGTGTGTGTGTGTGGTAGTGGGGATTGAACCCAGGGGCATTCCACCTCTGAGCTATACTCCCAGCCCTGTTTTATTTTTATTTTTGAGACAGGGTCTCTCACTAAGTTTATGAGAGCCTCACTATTTGCTGAGGCTGTCTTCCAACCTGCGATTCTCCTGTCTCAGCCTCCAAAGTACTGGGATTACAGGCATGGGCCACCACGCCCAGTTTTTATTTCTTCATTTTTTTATGTCATATTTTCCTTTATCTTGAGATTTTTAATTTTGATTTGTATTTCATGTGACTTTTTTCTTTGGTTATTTTTTTATTGAACATGTTATTTTTTACTGTTTATTTCTCCCACAAAGAATATTTTCCCATGTCACTGAAACACAAAGGTATTGATTTTGATTAAATGGATGTAGTCAAGTAATCATTTTTTAAAAGCCAAGGTATATTTTAGAAAATATTGAAATACATCAAAAGTTCTGATTTAATCTCTATAAAGTAATAATGTATTGATTTCAAATTTGAATTTTATTCTCACAAAGAATAATTATTCTTCTTGGCCTGTCTTCCTTCCTTCCTTTCTTCCTTTCTTCCTGCAGTCCTCTCAGCTAATCTTACCATTGCTAATTGAACTTTTTTGGTACTGGGGATTGAGCCCAGGGGTATTCTACCTTCAAATTATACCCCCAACCCTATTTTATTTTTTGTTTGGGAACCGGTTCTCTTGCTAAGTTGCTGAGGCTGGCCTCAAACCTGAGATCCTCCTGTCTCAGCCTCCCAAGTACTGGGACTACAGGTGTGTGCCACCATGTCCTGCTGCTGATTGATTTTTGAGTTTTGGTATTCTAAGCTCAAATGGTGTCTAATTCCATTGCTATTGTTTCGTTTTATAAATTCCATGTGGAAGCAAATATCCCAGGTTTTAATGAAAGGCTTTCATTCCGAAGGAAGAAAAAGTGTTATATCAAGGTCCAAGTATAGTATTGTATTATCATTGTAGTCAAAACAGAATAATTTCATAGAAACTAAATTTCTTGTTTATTTTTGTGTTACTGGGGATTGAACCCAGGGATACTCTACCACTGAGCTACATCTTCAGCCCTTTTTATTTTTTATTTTGAGACAGGGTCTCACTAAGGTGCCCAGGCTGGCCTCAAACTTGAGATTCTCCTGCTTCGGCCTCCCAAGTAGCTGGCATGTACCACCATAACCAACCTAAAATATTTTTAATTTGTTTATATTTTCCTTTGGATTTTTTTGATGCTTTGCTAAGGTAAATAGGTGGTATTAGTCTGTATTAATAGTTTACAATATTCTGATACCATAGTCTTATTTGAGGAGGATATATGATTGACGCAACCCCTCTGTTACAAGACAAGCTTTATTTGTTCTGGATACCATCAGAGACATTTTATTTTTGGCATTATCTCTTTTGAGAGTTTCCGATTTATACCTTACTTGATACTAAAAGGAATGACAAGTTAAGCTTGAGAATTAGTTCTTTTAATAATTTTTTTCTTTGTAGTTAGTACAGTGGAGACAAAAAAATTTAGAGATGCTGTTTCTGCCATACTTTCAAACATATCATATATTTTTTTAACTTTAAAGATTATAAGCTTTTTACCATTCTTTTCTGGAACACATCCCCGGCGGCCAGTCCCATTCCAAGATCGAGAAGAAACCTGTATTTAGAGACTGACCCAGAAAACAGTAATTCAGGCCAGGGCCTCTGGTCTAGCAGTGAGTGAAACCAGCATAGAGAGAGAAATTGAGACCAGTCAATGAAGAAAGGCACTGGTGGTGAGTGAGAAAGGAGACTTCACGTGACGAAATAGTTTTTCCTTTTTGTTGATGAGAAAAAACGGTCCTGGTAAAAACTTGTGTAATAGGTAATGTCCTTGAAGCCGAAACTTGAACCCGATTTCACCATTGAAATATGATTGATGTGTCATCTCTTGGGAACTTCATGATTTGCTGTTAAGCTTACTTATTTAAATCAATGAATCTTTAAATCTTTATGTTCTTACTTAGACCATTTTAGATACCCAGTAGTGTACTACATGCCAGAGATCAGAAGATAATGTTGTAAATCATTTTATCATAAGATTTTCTAATGTTTTGTTCAGTTTTTCAAATGGTAAAATTCCTCTTTTTAAAAAATTATTAATATCATTATCATCTTATGTCTCACTTTCTTGATAATCACAACAGGCTAAATGTCTGTTGTATACACAAACAGTCTCAGACATAATTTCTATATGTAGTAAGGATATGTTCCTATCTTCTGGGACCATTTGGTTGAGGATATTAGTATTAACCCACAAGTCATTTAATAGTACAGGGCAGGACCATGTAGGCAATAAAAATTGAATAAATGGAAATTGCTAAGTATTTGAATAAATAAAGAAAAACCATAGTATTAACAATAATCACTTTTTTAAGAATGCTTCCTTTCGAATTTCAAAAATAGCATTTATGCCCACTTTATTTCATCACCCCCTACTCTTTCTTTTATACATTTGTATAGATCTGTTTTCCTGTCACTTTCTGGGACATTTAAAAGATCATCAGTGTTCTTAGTGCTAAATCCAGAGGCTTTTTCTGCCTTTAACATCTTGGATTTTTAATACATTTGACACTGTCAGGCTATCCCTTTCCTTGGCTTCCTTGGCATTTAGCTATCCTCACTCATCCTTTCTACTCTAAACTGTGCCTTTTCTGTGTTCCTCACTGTCCCTTCTCCTCAGTTGAGTCCTTGGCCTTCTGCTTTCTTCCATTTATTCTGTCATGTGTACTCCCATAATCCTAGTGTGTGGAGCCTCCAATCATCTACTTAGCCCTTTAGTTCAGCCTTTCCATTGCTTTCAAGCATGGTAGCTAGCCTGGCTGCAAAGTGCTTTGTCTTTCAGTGGCTATTTAATCTTACAGACAACAGCTGCCCCCACTTTTATTTTTAACTTTAATTCAGTTTTTTTTTTTAATGCCAATGCAGTCATGTAGTCAATTGCAAAGTTACAAAAGGGGATGTGGTGAAATATTCCTCATCTGCGGTTCTACCGTCTACACAGCTTCTTTGCTCAGTGGCAACCAACGTCTAATTTCTTGCATATTTTTCCACAGATATTTTTTGTGAAAATAAGCAGTTCTTTAGAAATATTTACCATCATTTGATAGACAAAGAAGTTGAGATTCAAATATTTCAGTAATTGCCTCAGATCACAGAGATGGCAAATGACGGTGCCAGAATTTTTCTTTTTCTTTTTTTTTTTTCATTTGATACTGAGGATTGAACCCAAGGACATTGAACCTCTGAGCTACACTATCAGCCCTTTTTATTTTGAAACAGGGTCCCGCTAAATTGCTGAGGCCGGCCTCGAACTTGTGATCCTCCTGTCTCGGCCTCCCGAGTAGTGGATTATAGGTGTGTACCACATCCAGCCAGAGCCAGAATTTTGATGTGAATCATCCAACTAAAAATTTACTATGTTTTGGAAACATATTTACTATGTTTCCAAATGCCTGATATTTCTTCTTGGACTTATATCTATCCTTCCTTTAAATTTGGTTTACTCCATAAATTCTCATTCTTCATTAGTAGAATCAACATTATCTGATCCCCAGATTTAAAATTTTGTAATGGTCATTGTATCCTTTTTTGTTCATTCTGTTTCATTTGATCCTTTCAAAGTATCTCTCATGGGCAGGGGTGTGGATGGCTCAGTGGTAGAGTGTATGCTTAGCTGGGTTCTATCGATAGCACTGAAAAACAATACAAAATAGAAATCTCTCCAACTCATAATCTTCATTCTTACCACCAAACTAACTTAGGCCATCTTCACCACCTGCCTAGATTTCTGCCATAGGCTATAGTTAAGGAGGCTGGCCTCCTTAACTCTCAACTCTTTGTTAGTTTAGGTTGTTTACCATTGCCAGAATCATCTCCCCTGACTCTTCACATGCCATTATTCCTCTCCATCGCTTCCTTTTATCCTTTTTCATCAAGTTTAAGTTACTCTGATTTCAAGGTCCTGTATAATCTGACAAAATCCTCCCTATCTCTATTAGGCCACAAATAAACACTACACATTCTGACCTACTTTCTAGAGTTCTTACTTGCATTACCTAGACTTTCTTCTTCCCATTACCAGAAGCCTACTGCATCTTTAAGGTTGGTTTCCACCCTTCCGTGATCATTTTTGTTGCCACTGTTTTTGTTCTTTACTAGTTTTTTTTTCTTTCAGTTGAAAAATAAGCATGTATATGATAAATTCCTAGAGTTCCAAGGTGTACCGTGAGTGAAAAAAAGTCTTTCTTTCATCCTTTCCTAAAGGTGTCCTCTGCAGAGATGATCACTTTTAGTTTCTTATGTTATCTTCCTACCCTTAATTTATCTGTATGCAAGGATGTATTATGTTCTATCTTTTTCTGTATAGATGAAAATATACTGTATGCCTGTTCTGAACCTTTTGCCACTTAATGTATCTTGGAGAACATCTGGTATTAGCAGGTAGATGTACTGCCTTCTTTGTTTCCAACACGTACTGTTACTATGAACATTGCCACATTGAGTAGTTTGGAAAAATCACCTTTGTGAACATAATTTTTCAGAAGAGGGATTTAAAAATTTGAGAGCTTATGCCAGTTACCAATCGATGGGGTTTACGCTGTTTTACAGTCAGCAATGTGTGAGAGTACCTATTTCCCCCACTCTTTATGCTGTGCATTAACTTTCACCACTCTGACTTTCATTCAGATTTAATTTCTTCAATTCCAGTGTTTGAAATTATGAATGAGGTTAAACATGTCTGTGAACTACCAATTTTTATTGTTTTTGCCTATTTATTAGTAAGAACTTTTTATGTATTAAAGTTATTGACCCTTTATTGATTTTATGTGATGTGAATTTTTTCCAATTTTGTCAATTATCTTTTTACTTTTTGTTCTTCCATGTTAACTGTCAGTACTTTTTTTTTATTAAAAAAAGAAACAGGCTGGATGTGGTGGTGTATGCCTATAATCCCAGTATTCAGCAGTCGAGCAACTCTGGACTTAATCCCCAGTACCACACTTGCTTAAAAAGAAAAAAAGAAAGAAGAATTTAGTGTGTTTTGCCCAAATGACTGGCCAGTTGTCCTTGCAAGTTTATTAAATGATCCTTTTGATTGGAAATGCCATTATTATATATTAAATCTAATGTGTATTTGAATCTATCGCTTGTCAGAATTTTTCTGGGTTTTTTTTTGGTACTGGGGAGCAAACCTAGCGGCATTCTACTTCTGAGCAACACCCCCCCAGCCCTTTTTTTAATTCTTATTTTGAAACAGGGTCTCACTAGATTGATGAGAGTCTCACTACTTTCTGATGCTGTCCTTGGACCTCCTGTCTCAGCCTCCCAAGTACTGGGATTACAAGCATGCACCACCACACCCAGCTTTTCTGGGTATTTTCTGATTTTTATTTTTCTATGTGATCTTTGGAATCACATTTCCTTAATCCCCCCAAAATTTTCTTGGTATTTATTGGAATCTTATTAAATTTCTTATTTAACTATTTCCAAAATTTTATTTTTAATTTTCCCCTAGACTTTTTCTGAAACTTTATGGGAGAATGGGAATTAGTTTAATCTAACAAGACAGTTGTTCTGCTGTTTAAGTCATGCCATCATATGATGCAGAGTACTACCACACAGGATGAGGCGAAAGTCACTGTACTGTAAACACAATTTTTAGTTCAATTTATAGTTCAGTGAAAGAACAGCTATTTTGTTTTTGGTAAAACTAGACCATTACCAGAAAGGAATAAATGACCAGAAATGGAAAGATAGCACTACTCACTTATAAACTAGATGGAGTAGCGCACTCTATTTTTTTAAATACACATATATAAAATAATACTCATAGTATTGGGTTAGTAAAATATGGTAGAAATCTTAGAAAAGTTTTACATTTACAGAAAAACTGGCAAAATAGTACACATATGGCATACCTAGTTTTCCCTATTATTGACATCCTATAGTAGTATGGTACATTTGTTATAAAAAACCAATACTGATTCATTATTATTATTATTAACCAAAGTATATACTTGATTCAGGTTTCTTTAGTTTTTACCTCATGTCCTTTTTCTTTCCAAGATACCACATTACATTTAGTTATCATGTCTTCCTAAGCTCCTCTAAGGAGTTTGGCAGTTTGACCTAAAGTGGGTTTTTTTGTTGTTGTTTATTAGTTTTTTTTGTTTATTTTGTTTATTTATTCATTCATGGTATTGGGGATTGAACCCAGGGACATTCTATTTCTGAGCTACACCCCAGACCCTTTTTTTTTCATTTTCTATTTTGGAACAGGGTCTCCCTAAGTTTCTGAGGGTATCCCTATGTTGCTGAGGCTGGTCTTGAACCTGCGATCCTCTCATCTTACCCTCCCAAGTACTGGGATTACAGGTGTATACTATAATGCTCAGCCGTTAACCTAGTTTTTTATGATAGGAAAAAAAAACCTTAGTATATAATTTTTCTAAAAATCTAGAAAATTTAAATGGAGTTGAGAGAAGTATGTTGATGTTTGAAATTCTGTGTTCATTTCTCCTCTACACTTAGGTACTCTGTGAATGTGCCCTCCAGACTCCTTATGACAGCTTAAAACTAGGGATGTTGTCTGTCCTTTCCACACTGTCAGGGACCATTGCCATCAAACATTACTTCAGCATAGCTCCAGGTAAGGAAGAGATACTGTGCTAATTCCTTCATCCATGTTTATGTCTTAGGTTATTTCCTTTATGAAGCTTTAAACCAGGGAAGGGTTCAGTCTCACTCCATTTTATGCTAGTAATTTATTTAAAAATGATTTCTTAACTAATGCTTGTGGTAATACAGTCTTGCATCCTTGATCTTAACTCATGGATATTTTTCTGATTTGTCCTTTCTTGAACCATATGTGGATAAAACAGTCTTGAGGATGCTTAAAATACCTGGTTCGCTTTTCTTTATCTCTGACTCAAAGGGTCCTTTAAGTACATTTTGAAAGCCAGGTGGTGGTGAATTTTAAAAGCAAATGTCATATGCTTCCTTGTAGGTATAAATTATCTCTCTAGAAAATGATTAAAACTTTACCCCAGTTCAGTAATGCTTTCTTAGTCGCCTATTCAAAATTAACTCCAGATGCCTCCATTAATGCCGAGTGAGTAGCTTGCTTACCTTAACAGACATAAGGCTACAGTTTTTTGTTATTTTAATGAAAGTTTTGTGAAATCTCTATTGCTTATTTTTCTAGTCAGTTAATCTGAACTGAATTAAAGAGCTATAATGCACATTTATTTGTCCTTTTAAAATGGCTGAATAGCATGAATTTACTGAGTAAAGGGTATTCTCTGCCATATAAGTCTTGATAGGAAACAGAAGAGACCTGATATTTTATTGCTGTATCTCCCTTACAGCTAAGGTGCAGTTATGTGGCCCAGACTCCACTAATTATTTCATGCCACATACTGAATTGGGAACCAGTAACAAGAAATGGGGATGTGGGAGAATCCATTCTGGTTATACAGCAATGACCAACACAAAATCCAGTTTTCAGAATGCACGATAGCAGTGGATATTTGCCAAGTTTGGCACCTGTGATAGCCATATAAATTATGGCATCGAGTAATCAGTAAGACGGGCTGCATTGTCTTTATTGGACTAGCTCCATGCATGGCTTTTTTGACCATGTTCTTGGTTGTTCTCTGGCCTCCCATTTTTCCTGTCTAGTTGCTGACCTTAGTATTCCAGCCTTTTCAGCAATTCTGTGAGATATTCTCTATCAGTTATCTATTGAACTATAACAAATCATCCCCAAACTTGGTGGCTTAAAACCATGACCATTTTATTTGCTCTGATTATGTGAATTACCAGTTTTGACTGGGCTCAGTTAGGTAATACTACTGATCTCTCTTGGGGTCACTCACTTAGATTTTTCAGTATAGCCAGAATTAATTTGTAAAACGAACTTAAATTAGTATGGCTCTTATGCATGTAAGATGTTCAGTATTATACATATTTAAGAAAAATGAAAATTAGAATAACTTTAATCTAGCCGGGCATGGTGTCACATGCTTGTAATCCCAGTACTTGGGAGGCGGAGACTGGAGGATCCAGGTTCGCGGCCAGCCTCAGCTACTTAGTGAGGCCCTCCACAACTTCGTGAGACCCTGTTTCAAAATAAAGTATAAAAAAATAGGGCCGGGGGCGTAGCTCGGAGGTAGAACAGCCCTGGGTTCAATCCCCAGTACTGCAAAATAAATAAATAAATAAATAAAATAAAATAGTTTTAATCTATCAAATTGACAAAGATTCAAAAGTTTGATAACATGCTGTGTTGACAAGTGTGGGTCAATAGCCACTCTCATTCATTGCTTGTGCAAATGTAACTTATTAAACCTCTTCATAGGTTATTTGAAAATGCTCATTAAATTATAGATAACCCAGAAATTCCACTTCTAGGAATTTATCCTACTTATATATTCACACATTAAGAAATGATTTATGTACGAGATTATTCATAGCATCATTCTGTATAATAGCAAAATATTGTCGATCAGTAGAGGATGTAATAGCTTCATAAAAGGTCCATCAATAGGGGACTCATTAAAGAAATTATGATATATAACTGCAATATAAGTCAGTACAGTTCATTAAAAAGAATATATGGCATGGACTTCATGATATAATATTTAAAGAGAAATACCACAAGGTGCAGAATAGTGTGTAGAAACAGAAAACAACAGGAATAAATATGCTTGCAAATTTATGGATTCTCTGGCATGATACATAAGAAACTGGTAACACTGGGTGGGTGAGTGAGACTTTTCTCTTACTAAGCTTTTACCTTTTTCTATTATTTGTTGTAGTTTTGAAACTATATGACTTTATTTTGGAAAATTATTTCTTAATAAGTCAAAATTAAATTGAAAATAATCTTATGCCTTAAAATGTTAACATAGGCCGGGCGTGGTGGCGCACACTTGTAATCCCAGTACTTTGGGAGGTGGAGACCGGAGGATCTGGGTTCACGGCCAGCCTCAGCTCTCGCGCTCTCTCGCTCGCTCTCTCTCTCTCTATCAAGTGAGGCCCTCCGCAACTTCGTGAGACCCGGTTTCAAAATAAAGTATAAAAAATAGGGCCGGGGGGGCTAGCGCGGAGGTAGAACACCCCTGCGTTCAATCCCCAGTACCGCAAATGTTAACATAGAAAAATGCTGAAAAGGCCGGGCGTGGTGGCGCACGCTTGTAATCCCAGTACTTGGGAGGCGGAGACTGGAGGATCTGGGTCTAATTACACTATCTAGGATAGTCTTGGTTTATACCAAGGCTAATACTAATAATTATTAGTAGTGTCCCCCTTCAACCTCAGAAAGTATGGTCACCTTGTATGAGAGACAAGGTTGAACTTGAGAAGAATTGTGGAAGAATAAGCATAGGAAAGGAGACGGGAATGAGGCTCTTCTAAGACAACGAACAAGCGTAAATCTCCTGATCCCTTTTGAAGCTCAACCAGTTGTGACTGAGAACTTCTCTCCTAGAAATTAAAATACTCACAACACAAGCCAGGTGTGGTGGTGCTTGCCTATAATCCCAGTACTTGGGAGACTGAGACTGGTGGATCGTAAGTTCAAAGCTAGCCTCAGCAACTTAGTGAGACCCTGTTTCAAAGTGAAAATAAAATCGGGCTAGGGGTGTAGCTCAGAGGTAGAATGCTGCTGGGTTCAATCCCCAGTACCACACACACACAAAAAAAATCCCCAACACAGGGCTCAACATTACAGTGTGAATTTAAGAAGTTGCTACAAGCCGGGCGTGGTGGCGCACGCCTCTAATCCCAGTACTTGGAAGGCGGAGATCAGAGGATCTGGGTTCGCGGCCAGCCTCAGCTACTTAGTGAGGCCCTCCACAACTTTGTGAGACCCGGTTTCAAAATAAAGTATGAAAAAATAGGGCCAGAGGTGTAGCGTGGAGGTAAAACGCCCCTGGGTTCAATCCCCGGTACCGCAAAAAAAAAAAAAAAGAAGTTGCTGCAATGTATAGTCTCGCACTTAAGACACAAAGCACAAGAGCAGTGCATAACTGACAAGAAGACCTCAATGGCGGGGTAGTTACAGTCTTTGATTTCATCTGTAAAAAAGAGAACATTGAGTCAAGTGATCCCAAATATTTCCCAGCTCTCTCTAGAGGAATAAGAATATGCCAGCAATTTAGGGTGAGGAAAAGGAAACAAAATTTTTCTTTCATTTCCTCTCTTGAAGGAGTGGTTTTATCTGACAAGAAGCTTACAATGACATCTATTTTACTCAAAATACATTAGAATTCCCAGAATACAGTCTATAGTTGTTTTTGGGGTTTGCACTTTTCCTTAGTCAATTTTTTTTTTTTTTTGCAGTACCAGGGATTGAACGCAGGGGCGTTCTACCTCTGCGCTACCCCCCCAGCCCTATTTTTTTATGCTTTATTTTTGAAACCGGATCTCACGAAGTTGCGGAGGACCTCACTAGGTAGAGAGAGAGAGGAGAGAGGAGAGAGGAGAGATATAGATCGCGCGCGCATGCGCACTAAGGTTGGCTGCAAACCCAGATCCTCTGGTCTCTGCCTCCCAAAGTACTGGGATTACAAGCGTGCGCCACCACGCCCGGCTTCCTTAGTCAATTTTTATGGGAAAATTCTATATTGATTTTGGATCTCAGTCATTACAAAACTGTTTGTACGTACATATTTTAAGTACTTTGACAGGGAAAAGAATGATATAAACTGATAGTGGGTTTGAGGTAGAAAATTTTATTAAAGTTTATTAGAGATTTTCCTATTAAACTGAGAAAACTGAACCTATAAACTGAACTGCGTTTGAACTATACAAATGAATTATAATCTCTACTGCTTTTCTCTGCTTCTTCAGGAAATATAGGTTCTCCCAGATCATCTGATTTAGTCAAATTAGCCCAAGAATGCTGTTACCATAATAACAGGGGCATTGCTGCTCATGGAGTGAGAGTCCTAACTAATATAACCGTCTCCTGTCAAGAAAAGGGTAAGTTGGTCAGGACTGACATTGTATATGAACTTTGGGTTGGCATTTGGACAAAATTCTGTGTGTTCTTTGTGTTTTCATACCTGATTTTTTTTAGCCTGTGTACATTGATCTAGTTGCCTTCTTCTGAAGTTTTCTTAGAGTAAACTTCTCAAGGATGCTTAATCCTTGTGAAAAATAATAAAAATGTGAGGACCTTGGGTCTGGAATGTGAAATTAAAAGGATTCAGGAGTGCTGCCCATTTCCTCCCACTGCTTACCTTTGCAAGTGTGGTGCTGTGAGTAGGGATTCCTAGGACTCTACTCTTGTGGTATAGGGCAGCACATTCACTTACACAGAAATCTAGAAAAATTGGTAAAGTTATCAAGGTGCTTAAATAACAAGCAGTTTCACCTAGAGGCAAATGTGAACTAAATTTTCACAGAATTCATCTCTAGCTATATGTAGAATGAAACTGATTTATGTAAGGAGGACATGCAAAGAAAAGAAAAAGGTGTTCCTAACACCTTTTGACCTAAAGACTTGAAATATTTCATGTCTATTTTCAAAAACAGAAAATGCATTTTGGACAGTCCTTCTATTTCAGGTGTGTGTGTGGTGTGTGTGTGTGTGTGTGTGTGTGTGTGTGTGTGTGTGTTTGTGTGTTACTAGGGACTGAACCCAGAGACGTTCTACCTCTGGACTACCTATTTTATTTTGAAACAAGGTCTCTCTGGCCTGCAATCCTCCCAAGTACTGGGTTATGGGCGTGCACCACCACATCTAGCTTCAGTGCTTATTTTGATCTTTATTAAGAATCACAAGCTCAGCAGCCCTCCTTATCCCCACTAGCCTTCAGTACTGCATGTTCCTAGTACATATATTTTTCTAGCACCCTGACCTTCACTGGTATTGACATTATTTGCCAATCTCCTACACTAACTCAAGAAACATTTCTTAAAAGTTATATCTTGATTCTGAATAAGATAATTAAACCCAATTTATTTGAGGCATAGGAAAGAGTATTTTTCCCCAGGTAATATTGAAAACTGCTGTATGGTTTCAACACTAACCTATATTAACCAAAATACAGTTAACTAAGATATTCATAACGTTCTAGATTCTCCAGAGAAATTGTAGCCCTATGGTAGTGAAAAGATGCTATTGTATTGTCATTACATGAAACATTTAAGGTGTTCAATCCTTAAGGTCAGACTTAACATTAATAAGCTTCTGTAGAATATTCATTACTTTCTAAAAGTAATTAATTTTCATTAGAAGCAAAAAACTATTATATGCAAGGTGAAAATGGACCTGTATAAATTATGTCTGATTAGGAAGATTAACACATACTGCATAGTTTTCTGTTCTTTGTATTTTCCTTAGCTAAGCTGGTGATGCTGTTTCAGTTTTGCTTTATTTATGGCTTGGGGCTTTAGCTCTTGATTTAGCATGCATATTTTTACAATCTTTAGATAGCCTTCACATTTCAGAAATAATGCTATATGTGCTTTTTCAAGGAAGGGCAGCTGTAGCTTTACACATTTAAGTGTTTCCTGAATCATAGGCACCGTAACATTTTGTTGTTGTTGTTGTGTTGAATCCTCTACTTGATTGCTCTAAAACTTAGTGCTTTTCTTTTAGATCTTTTGGCACTCGAGCAAGATGCTGTCTTTGGCCTGGAATCCCTTTTGGTGCTTTGTAGTCAAGATGATAGCCCTGGTGCTCAAGCCACTTTAAAGGTGAACACAACACTTAATATAATGCCTGTTTTCATTGCCTAAACTAGGGAGTGGCAGTCTCCCTATAAAGGGTCAAATAGTAAATATTTTAAATATTGCAGATGATATACTCTTCCTCACAGCTACTCAGTTCTGCCATTGTAGGGTAAAAGCAGCCATGGAAAAAATATTTAAGGTGAGGGGGAAAGGATGTCTGTGTTCCAATAAAACTTAATTTACAAAAAACAGGCAGGGGGCTAGATTTGGCCCACAAGCAAGTTTGTCAGCCCGTGGCTTAAACAAACATTTGCTCTTGATCTTTACTTGAAAACTGGCTTTCTTTTTTATAATATCTCAAAAGGTAGACAAGATAGAAATCTGAGCCTTGGCCCATTTTGCCCTCAGCTGTCAGTATTAAGTTGTAACAGATACATACGATGGTCTTAGACAATGTAAAGTTAGTATGGCAGTATACCCATACTCTTAGTTTTAATACTTATAAGACAAAAAAAACCTGCTGAAATGACTAGCCAGACTAATTTGTGTGTAAGCATTCATTAATTTTTGGTGTATAAAGTCCTAGTTTATAAGCCAAGGTAAGAATTATTAAGAATTTTTACCTTAGTACAGAAATTATTTTAGATATGTTTAATATTTTAAAAAATGTGAAATGAGACTACTAATATTGGAGTAAAACATGAAATACAATTATGATGCAAAATTAGTAATAAAGAAAAGCATAGTCATTAGAAGTAAAAAGCTATTAGATAGAGCTGGGTGTTGTGGCGCACACCTGTAATCCCAGGACTTGAGAGGCTGAGGCAGGAGGATCTCAGATTTGAGGACAGCTTCAGCAAGTTGTGATACTCTCAGCAACCTAGTTTCAAAATAAAAATAAAATAGGGCTGGGGGTGTAGCTTGGAGGTAGAATGCCCCTGGGTTCAAACCCCAGTACCAAAGGGGGATAAAAAGGTATTAGATATACATTGGAGAATGCAAGAACTTAAGCTTGTCTAAGGTATGATTTGGAAGAAGTCATGATTTATTTTGCATGTTAAGAAAAAGTGTGATGTGTTCACAATGATGAATAATAAAGAAGATAAGACCATTAGTAAAAGTTGGTAATGTATAGGTGGATAAAGGAAGTGGGCAACATGTGTTTGGCAATACATTCTAAGAGGATCCTCAGAATCCCCCGTAGAATCACAATGCCTTCATTTTTTTTTAAGCAAAATCAATTCCCTTTGCCAACAGTCATTAGTTTCTATAAAACACTGGACTTGGCATAATGGGACATACGTAGATGATCAAGAAATGTCCCTATGCTAGTGGAGCTTTATCAGATAAAGTTTATGATGTGTTCAAGATACCACACTGATAACTGCATGGTTGTAGTGTGAAGGATGGATTGATGGGTCCATCTTTTTTTTAAGAGATTAGAGGTAAGGAGAGATTTATGTTATGGTAGAAGAATGGAAAGGAGCTAATAGTGGATGATAGAGACTTGACAAAAGTGAGAGGGTCTCCGTGCTTCTCTTTTTGTTGTCTGGGATATTAGTGATGTCATTAACTAGGCCTGAGAAGAAGGAGCTCTAAAGCCAGTTGGTTTTTAGATTTCAGTTGAGAAACAAGAGAGAAAATTAGAATCCTCACCCCCATGTCAGTGTGCTTAGAGTCACTGAGAGCATCTTTCTAAAACTGCATTCTCAGTAACCTCAACACACACACACACACACACACACACACACAAAGCTAATTCATTATGTTTGAGATAGGTAAGGCACAGGAACCTATAATTTTATTGTCATCCTGGGAGGTGGTGGCATGGGAGGTTTACAAGTGACACTTTAGAAGCAGTTCTTGTAAAGTAGTGAAAGTATAATTATGGTGGCATTTTGTTTAGTATATATTTGCATCTTCATCATTATTCCTTATGACTTTCATCTTGTCTTTTTTTTAATAGTCTTAGGTTGAAATGAATGATTGATGTATTGATGTACAGTCCTGACTTGTCATTTTAAACATTGCATACTTTACAGCTGAGTATGATGGCACACGCCTGTAATCCTAGTATTTGGGAGGCTGAAATAGGATCTCAGGCTTGAGGCCTGCCTCAGCAATTTAGTGAGACCTTCAGCAACTTAGTGAGACCCTGTTTCAAAATAAAAAATAAAATAGGGCTGAGGGTGTAGCTCAGAGGTAGATCACCCCTGGGTTCAATCCCTAGAATCACAGAAAACAAAAAAAAAAAACGAAAAACAAAAACATGGCATACTTCACAATCCTAATGCGGGATTCAGTATGTGTTTCTTATGAAGGAAAATGTTATGCCTACAAAAAACTTTGCCCTCGACTTATCCCAAGAACTTACACAAAATTCTTTAACATTTCTTTTACCTACCTTCAAAGTGTTAACTAGCCCATTTTCTTTTTGGTGTGCAGATTGCTCTAAATTGTATGGTGAAGTTGGCCAAGGGCAGGCCCCATCTTAGCCAGTCAGTGGTTGAGACCTTGCTGACTCAGTTGCACAGTGCTCAGGATGCTGCCCGGATCCTGATGTGCCATTGTCTGGCAGCCATTGCCATGCAGCTGCCGGTGCTGGGCGATGGAATGCTTGGTGACCTCATGGAGCTCTACAAGGTGATTGGACGATCAGCCACAGACAAGCAACAGGAGCTTCTGGTAAAGAGCCATTTTTTAAAAACTCTGCTGTGAATGACAAGATCCTATATAATGGTCTTATTTGTAAGACTTACAAAAGACTTGTATATAAGATGTGTAGAAGTCAGCACTACTGTTTGACTTTACTTAAAAAGCAAAACAAGCAAACAACAGGGTGAGGTAATTATTTAAGACCAAGAATGTGCTGAAGTCAAAATAAAATTGGCACCCTGAGTCTTTTATACTATAAATTGAGCATTCCTAATCCAGAAATCCAAAAACCTGAACTCTTCAGAAATCTAAACCATTTTCAGCAGTTTTTGGATTTCAGAGTATTTCTGATTAGGAATGCTCAGCCAGAAAAGTCTGTGTAGACATTCCAAAACCTGAAACACTTCAGGTCAAATGCATTTTGGAGAAGGTTTGTTCAGCCAGTATTTTCCCTTTTGATTTAGAAGCTATGCTTGGTTCAGATCTAAAATTATTTTCTTCCCAAACTCTTCAATCTGATGTTTTTCTTTTATTACAAAGGATGAATTGAAAATAATTTTTCTTTCTTAAGCAAAGCAAATAAACAATGAACAGAAACTTTATTTTGTACTTCAGAAAGTATAATTTGGAAATCTAATAATGATAATAAATTAACCCAGATTCCTGTTTTCCATTACAGGACCTCTGTAGCTGTTTAGGATTCAATTTCAGCTTCTATATATGCTTATGTTTAGGAAAGGTAGATGCTTAGGAACCAACAGAAGCTGTGGAAGCTATAAAGTAACATTTATTTGAAAGTTCTCCACTACTGAGAGTAGGCTACATTCTAAATAGTTGTAAATTAAACTGAAAGCTGTAAGATGGCACTCCACATTGTTTCTGTTCATCTGAAGGTAGAGTTTGGGAAAAAGCATAATGAAATGACTTATTTGTGCCTGTTTTATGTTTAATCCTCTAGGGTGCATAGTGTAAAAGACTGACATCATTTGCTATCAGAAATGTTACTGATAACTAAATGGCAGTGGTCGTGATAATGACACCATACGTTTATCACAATGTGTATAACAATATCTTTATATGTAGCAGAGATATTAAAAGGCAGTTAGCCAAGTTTATTTTTTACTGAAGTGGCATTTGAATTCATGTTTTTTTACCCCTTTTTCGTTAGTACTACTTGAAGGCAATTTTTAATTATGAAAAATAAAATAATCAAAAATTTAAGGAAGAATACAGTAAAAACCCTTGTATCCATCACCTAGCATAAGAAAAATGTATTTACGATATAGTTGAAGCCCACTGTGTACCTCCCTAATTGCATCTCCTCTCTTCTCCCAGAGGTGCCCATCATCCTGAATTTGGTATTTATCACCCCCATGCATGACCTAAATATATATCCCTAAGTAATATGTAATATTACTTTGCATATTTTAACTTTATGTAAATATTATACTACAAGTAATCTTTTACAGTTTACCCATTTTGCTAGTCATCTATAGGAATAAGTATATCTTTGGTTTATCCAAAGTCACTGAAGTGTAGTATATCGTATGATTGTATCATTTTATTTATCTGTATGTATAGACATTGTTTCTAATTATTTACTTTTACAAACCATGCTCTCAGTTAATGGAATAAGTTGTTTGATGACTTCAAAATGAGAAATTAAATATCAGTGGAAAAGAAATATTGTTCTTTTTAAATGAGACCTAATTCATATTCTCTCCCTTTGGGGTAGGTTATCTGTGACATTGGGTAAAATAACACAATTTTCTTACTTCTTGCTCAATGTTAGGTGAGTTTGGCCACTGTGATTTTTGTAGCCAGCCAGAAAGCATTATCTGCTGAAGTAAAGGCAATAATTAAGCAGCAGCTTGAAAGTGTCTCCAATGGATGGACTGTGTACCGTATCGCCAGACAGGCTTCTAGAATGGTAAGTATTACCCTTCACGGTGACCAGGGTGGGTAGAAATGTCAGGTCATACACCTTAGATTTTGTGATTATTAGTCACAGTTAAAACTGAAAATGAAGATGGAAGTACTTTTCACTTTGGGATTCTAAGGGTGATGAAGGAAAGGACCCAATCTTTAATTTTCCTCATAAAAGAATGGTGTATTTGCTGTTGGTGTATTTCAGTGTTAGGAGGAATTTGAAGTCTGAGATCTGTCTGGCTATAGGTTGTTAGTACCACTTCCATTTGCCTGCTGTTTCTCTTCTCCTTTGTCAGTGTGCCACATCTTTCTTCCTTTTCTCTCCTCAACCTTATTGTTTCTTAAGTAGAAATGGGAAAGTTGTAGTATGCTGTATTCTCAGCCATATGAAAACTCTTAACAATTTTTTTTTATTTACTTTCTTTGAGAAGAAATATAAAGCTCAGTTTATACAAAAATCCTTTGGGGATAAGTCCAGAGAACAAAGTTTGAGAAGCATTAGTCTAGATGATCAGAGTGAATGTTTTTATTGGGCATGGTGGTACAGGCCAGCAATCCCAGTACTTGGGAGGCTGAGACAGGAGGATCACGGGTTTGAGGCCAGCCTCAGCAACTTAGTGAGACCCTGTTTCAAAATAAAAAAACCGCTGGGAGTATATAGCTTGAAGGTGGAATGCTCCTGGGTTCAATCCCCAGAAAAAAAAAAAAAAGAAAAAGAATGTTCTCAGTTTTATAGTTTCTCAAATGGAAAGGAAGCACTATTGGCAAGACAGTGTTTTTCATTATAACAAGCTATCCCAAGCATCAAAGCATTGCAGGACATTGCGCATTCTTGGCCCCAGGCATTAAATGGCATTTACATTCACCCAGCAACAACCCCTCCCCCGGGGGCTTCCTTCACCCTGATAAACAAATAGCTCATCCAGAATAACATGCAATAAGTATTTATACTTTCTTTATTTTAGAAATTAAAATTCTAGACTTAGGTTATAGTTAATGCCACTTATTGTCTCTTTGGAACTGTTTTAGTAAAGAACTTTAAGCATTATGTTACATAAAAACAGCTCAGCATATTTTCTCTGAGGAAATATTCAGACTGATTCTCAAAGAATTATGTAATATGAGGAATGATTGTTCAGGCTTACCCAGGGCTTGGGTTGGCTTTTCAGCTGCTGCATCAACTCTTCCAAATATAAGAACCTCACCATGTGCCCCTTCTATTTTGTTTTCTTTCTTTTTTAGGGTAATCATGACATGGCCAGAGAGCTTTATCAGAGTCTGCTGACTCAGGTTGCCTCAGAACACTTCTACTTCTGGCTGAATAGTTTGAAGGAGTTCTCACATGCAGAACAGTGTCTCACTGGGTTGCAAGAGGAGAATTACAGTTCAGCACTTTCTTGCATTGCCGAGTCTTTAAAATTCTACCACAAAGGGATTGCTTCCTTAACAGTAAGTCTTCTTACTTCTCCCTTGGTGATGTTGATTTGTGTGACAATTCTCTCCCTTCTCTTTTTGGGTTATCCTGTTTAAACTACTTGAGAAACCTGCTGGGGTATATATATTTGGCAATATCAGAGTAATAATAGGTCGTGCAAATAAACCATAGCCCTTTCCCTTTTTAATGTTCATAGATTGATGAAACTTTACATTTTGTTCTTATAAAGTACTGGGTACCACATGTGAAGAGGGTTGCTGAATCCAAGCAGAAAGGATAAGTAGTGTGGATGGAGATAGGAGCCT
This sequence comes from Glis glis, assembly GCA_004027185.1. NCBI lineage: Eukaryota > Metazoa > Chordata > Mammalia > Rodentia > Gliridae > Glis > Glis glis. The sequence continues at coordinate 14,252 of PVJS01010174.1, read as the reverse complement.
TCCTCTCTAGACTCTTATTCGATCCCAGCCTGGCTCAGTGCCAGCATCAGACAAAAGCCTCTGACTTCATCTGCCTGGCAGCTGATCACTAACTAAATAGTTGTGTGTGTGTGTGTGTGTGTGTGTGTGTGTGTGTGTGTGTGTGTCTAGAAATCGATCCCAAGGCCTTGTACAAACTAGGCAAGTGCTCTACCACTGAGCTACATCCCCAGTGAGTTTCTTGCTTTACAGATAGAGAAGAAATGATCATGAATTCTAGTATGCCACTTTTTACCTCTCTGTGATACTCAAATTAACAACCACCTACAAGTTTTCTGTAACAAGAAAGTAAAAAGGTTTGCAGAGTTCCAGAGTGGGAAGACCTTTAACATTTATGTTTTGTTGAAATTAGTTATGTTCTGAAGTAAAAAGCTACTCCCTAACATGAGCATTTTTTGCATTAATTGAGGGGCTTTTCCCCCTTAAAAGTGAAATGTGTGCCTGTAATCCCCGTACTTGGGAGACTGAGACAGGAAAATAGCAGGCTGAGGACAGCCTCAACAGTAGCGAGACTCTGAACAACCTAGAGAGACCCTGTTTTAAAACAAAAGAAATAAAAAAGGGTTAATGGTGTAGCTCAGGGGTAGAATGCCCCTGGGTTCAATCCCCAGTGCGCGCGCGCGCACACACACACACACACACACACAGCTTATATAATCAACATTAAACATGCTTAAAGTATTGTCACACAACTTCAAAAATTACATATACTCAGTTGGGTCCATAAAACCTTTAGTGCCTATGTACATACATTTTTAACATATCTCAAATATTTAATAATGATGGGTTATCCCAGAAGAAATGCTTCAAAAGAAGAACAAATCATAAATAGATATCACAGCAGGCATGGTGGCGCACACCTGTAATCCCAGTACTTGGGAGACTGAGACAGGAGGATCACAGGTTCGAGGATAGCCTCAGCAAGTAGTGACACTCTCATCAACCTAGCGAGACCCTATTTCAAACTGAAAATAAAGTAGGGCTGGGGGTGTAGCTCAGAGGTAGAATGCCCCTGGGTTCAGTTCCCAGTACCAAAAATAAATAAATAGGTAGGTAGGTATCCCAAAACAGATAGTATTTGGACTATGGGGGGGGGGCACCTTTTTTGAAGTATCTTTGTTGTTAGGATTGACTGACAGCTATTTAAAACAGGAATACCCCAAAGGCTTCTCTCCTTTTTTTTTTTTTTTTTTTTTTTGGTGGCGCTAGGGATTGAACCCAAGGCCTTGCCCCTGCTAAGCTCATGCCCTACCACTGAGCTACATCCCCAGCCTTCCTCTCCATTTTAAACAGTAGCGTTGCTAGGCGTGGGGGCGCATGCTTGTAATCCCAATACTTGGGAGACTGAGACAGGAGATCATACATTCGAGGACAGTCTCAGCAAGTAGTAAGACTCTCATCAACCTTGTAAGACTGTTTCAGAATAAAAATAAAATAAGGCTAGGGGTGTAGCTTAGCCTAGGTACAGTCCCCAATACCCCTACACACATACACACACAAAGGGTACCGTTGACTACCATGATTCTCTTCATTATTCTGGGAAAACATTGTTATTGCTTTTGTCAGGCTAATAAATGCCTCAGAAAATTAAAAGGTATAATTATTGGTTCAGATCAATAAAATTATCTCATTTTCTAGTTTATGTGGAACAGAAAATTGTTAATCACTACAGTAAATAGTAAAATCTGTGAAGCAGATAGGTTCACAAAACAGTAAGACAGATGGAATTAATTTTATGAAAAATTCTATTGAATATTTAATATTCTTAATGATTTGTTTAATCTATATATTATAATGAGACTTGGCAATAATTAAGGACTGAATTCTGACATAGAAAGCACTTGATTGACAGACAAGGTAACCTTGACCTAGCCTCTGTTCTGCCATTAACCCTGTACGACCCCAGGTAAGTCATTAGGCCTCAGATCTTCTCTTGAAATGGATTTATTTTATTCAGCAAGGTATAAGAACTTCCGATGTACCAAACACTATTTGAAAAGAAAAAAGAAAAACAGCTGGGAGTCCACATCTGTAGTCCCAGTTGCTCCAGAGGCTGAGGCAGGAGGGTTGCTTGAGCCCAGGAGTTCAAGGCCAGCCTCCGCAACATAGCGAGACCTGTCTCAAAACAAACAAAAACAGAAATAATTTTCCACTTAAGAATTGTCTAGAAGGGAAGGCAGTATCAACGTTATAGTCTTTGGAAAGTTCCCACATTTCTGATTGTACTATACTATCAGTTTTTTGAAGATTTTTGTTTAATCTGATACTTGGTATGAACTTGAGAGTAGCTTTTTGTCGTTTTTTTTTTTGTTGTTGTTGTTGTTTTGCGATACTGGAGATTGAACCCAAGAACATTTTACCTCCGAGCTACAACCCCAGCCCTATTTTTTTATTCTTTATTTTGAAACAGGGTTTCGCTAAGTTGTGGAGGGCCTCACTAAGTAGCTGAGGCTGGCCGCGAACCCAGATCCTCCTGTCTCAGCCTCCCAAGTACTGGGATTACAAGCATGCACCACCATGCCCGGCTGCTTTTTGTCTTTTTAACTGAGTGGATATGAGCATTGACTGCCATTTTGGTTTCCTGACATAAATTATTCCTACCTGAGATTATACAGCTTAAAGGATCATGCTTTTCATCTGTTTCAGCCAAACTAAAAAAGAAGTTCAAAATTCTGTGCTTATGGGGACCCCATAAAAATTATTAGGTGTTTAATTTCTCCATACAATGATTAATAATAGAGTTGTCTGGCTTTATTTATTAATTGGTACTGGGGATTGAACCCAGGGGTATTCTTCCTCTGAGCTACGCCCCCAGCCCTTTTTATTTTTTATTCTGAAACAGGGTCTAAGTTGCTGAGGAGCTCACCAAGTTGCTGAGGCTTGCCTCGAACCTACGATCCACCTGTCTCAGTCTCCCAAGTACTGGAATTACAGGTGTGAGCCACCATGCCCAACAGAGTTGTCTTGCTTGTTATTTTTTTATTGTTTGTTTGTTTGTTTGTTTTGCGGTACTGGGGATTGAATCCAGGGGCATTCTACCTCCAAGTTACACCCCCAGCCCTATTTTTTATTCATTATTTTGAAACAGGGTCTCACTGAGTTGCGGAGGGACTCACTAAGTAGCTGAGGCTGGCCGCGAACCCGGATCCTCTGGGCTCAGCCTCCCAAGTACTGGAATTACAAGCGTGCACCACCACGCCCGGCCTGTCTGGCTTTTTAGAGATAAATATTGTATAAAGTGTTGGGGGTTAGGGGCTTGGCTCAGTGGTATAAAGTGCTTGCTTAGCATACATGCAGCCCTGGGTTCATTCTCCAGCACTGCAAAATAAATAAATGAATAAAATAAAGTAGTCAAATCCATAGAAACAGAAGGTAGAATGGTAGTTGCCAGAAGCTTAGGAAGGGAAATGGGGCGTTATGAGTATAGAGTTTCAGTACTGCAAAATGAAGGGTTGTGGAGATCTCTTTTATAACAGTATGAATATACTTACAAAAAGTATATTTTAAAAAGGTTATGGTAGCAAGTTTATGTAAGGTTTTTGTTGTTGTTTTGTTTTGTTTTGTTTGTGTGTGTGGTGCTAGGGATTGAACCCAGGGGCATTCTACCTCTAAGCTACACCCCAGCCCTATTTTATTTTTTATTTGGAAACAGGGTTTTGCAAAGTTGCTGAGGGTCTCCCTAAGTTGCTGAGACTGGCTTCAAACCTGTAATCCTCCTGTGTCAGCCTATCAAGTACTAGGATTACAGGTGTGTACTACCATGCCTGGCTATGTCAGGTGTTTTTTACATATATATATAATTGAGCTTATCAGGTAGCTTTCATATATATATATATATCTTCATTGCTTACTTTAGCTATCTCCATTTATAAAATAGGGTATGCACTAGAAATCAGAAATTCAATGAAGTGGTATTATATGCACAAATTTACCTCTATATATTCAGCCAAAAGGGAAGCAAAAGACATGATAAAGAAAAATAAATAATGGGGAAGGAAAATAGCAATATAAATAGTGGGGACCTTTCTGCCAGCCATTCATCCGTTAGCCCGGGCTGTGCATTAGAAGACATTTGTCGTTTCTTCCTGAGGAATGTTTAGGGGTAATTTTGACTATACACAATGTTTGCTTTATCTGCTGACCTTAGAACCCACCTCTGTTTAAACTTTAGCAGAGATGTAGAGAAATGTAAAAGATATACCTTTTATTTCACTTTGGCATTATTCATAATTCTATAGTCTAAATTTTATTTCCTATTCATCCTCTTTCTTGGATAATATTACCTTTTAAAATCTTTGACCTTTATGATAAATCTATCTTTTCTATGTTCTTTTTGAACATGTATTGAATACCTGTCTAACATTACCTTCCTTCAATATAACATGATCTGAGATGGCAGAATCACTTTCAAGGTTATCCTCTTAAATCATCAATCAAATATTTCTTGTTACTCGGAAATAAATCCAGAGTATCAGCAGATCTTTCTCATTATATCTTGCTTCTCTTTCAGTTTTATAATGCATGTTAGAACACTATTGCCAGTAAGATAGTATATACTGTATTTATAAAACAGTATCATATATAGTAACTTGTACCCCTGTCCCTTCTGAAGTTGTTGACAAGCAGTAAATTTAAAATAGCAAGTAGCAGCTAAAGGGGCAGAGTTGGAGTGAATTTATCTTCCTACTATAGCTAAGAAATTGGATATAATTGAAATAGTCTTGTTAATACCTTAATATGTACTTTCATAATTAGAACACATGACAAAGTAAATATATTGAATACAGTTATCACCGATGCATTGTATAAAATGTTTTATCAAGGGCCTTTGGAGTTTGAGAAGGCTATTAGGCAAGTATACATTCATAAATATAAAGGACATAAGGAATAGCTCCTTATTTTGTAGAGTACAATACGAATGCTATCCATAGTATAACTTATTGACACTTAACTAATAGTAAAAACTATATTAAGGTCAATATGTAGTACTTAAGGCTGATGCAGTGGCACATACCTGTAATCCCAGTTACTTAGAGACTGAGGCAGGAGGATTGCAAGTTCAAGGCCAGCCTCGGAAACTTAACAAGACCCTGTCTTAAAATAAAAAGGGCTGGGGTAGAGTGCCCCTTAGTTCAGTCCCCAGTACCACTAAATAAATAAATAGTGGTGCTTGGCCAGATGGATAATATTGTAACTGACTCAGAACCCCAAAGTCACATGCCAGGTTCTCCTGCTAAAAGAATAGTGTGAGACAGTATCTAAGAAACAGCATCAACATGTTTTAAGCAGGTCATATCAGAGAGGAAAGTTAATTTCACCATGCCTCCATTTATTATTAAATTAGCATATTTTTAGTATGTGCCTTTTGTTGAAAACACAGCTACGTTCTCTGCTAGGATAGTTACTAAACAGTTGAAGGCCATCTTAGTTCTCTGCCCACACTAGTTTGACTCACCATTCTTTGCCCCTTCTGCTGAGCTAATGCTACTCTTTGCCATCCAAACTTGCCCCCTTAGATTTCTCCATCCTCGTTGAAAGTTATTTGTGTGTTCTTCCTTGGTGGCCTCTTGGGGTTTCTGAAGTGTCCACTCAAAAACTTTTAAAATTAATCTGGGTTCAAAGACCACTTTGAGGCAATGTGTTTTTAAAACGGACTGTCTAGAAACATATTTCTCCTGCCCTTATTTTTCTTTTCCTTCCAGCCCAACTTTTTAAGACACTGTTAATGATCCAGTGATAGGAATCTCAGATTAGAAAGTAGGAAAGAGACAGGGGATTTGGGAAAATGGTAATGTCCCTGAAGCATCCCTTAGTTGATATTTATATTGATAATGATCTAGCAAGTTGACACATTGTGGGGTCTTTGTGATTATAAGAGGTAAGGAACCTTTTTTTTCCCCCCTGGCTGAGGCTGGCCTTGAACCTGTGATCCTTCATGTCTCAGCCTCCCATGTACTGGGATTACAAGCATGTGCCACCATGCCCAGCTAAGGAACATTTGGATGTCAGTAACACATACAGTTTTTCAGAGCTGATGCTAATAACAATGTATTTTCTTTCTAATAATTATTACTTAATTCTCTTTTATAGGTTAGGTTTTTATCCATCAGTATTGTAACTACTGCACCTGTGCATAAACTGTACAGTTGTCCTTCAGTATCCAAGGAGGATTGGTTATAGAACTCCTTTCAGATACCAAGATCCACAAATATTCAAGTCCCTTGTATAAAATAGCATAAGCATAACATTTCCATATAACCTGTGCGTATCCTCTCTCATACTTTACATCATCTCTAAATTACTATATAAATTTAAATGTATTTTAAATGCTCTGCAAATTGTACTAGGTATTAAAGTAATGTTACAATGTTGTATAGGGAATAAAGACAAGAAAAAATATTCTGTATGTGTTTAGTACATATGCAGTTTTTGCCAAATGTTTTTAATCTGATCAGTTGAATCTACAGATACGGAATCCACAAATTTAGAGGTCAACCGTAATTGGTATTGCCCTTCTCCCTGTTGTGTGTGTTTTAAATATCTTTCTTATATTTTCCAGGCTGCCAGTACACCACTGAATCCTTTAAGTTTTCAGTGTGAATTTGTGAAGCTCAGGATCGACCTTCTGCAAGCCTTCTCTCAACTTATCTGTACTTGCAATAGCCTAAAGACAAGCCCCCCACCTGCAATCGCCACAACAATTGCCATGACCTTAGGAAATGACCTTCAGAGGTGTGGTCGCATCTCCAACCAGGCATGTCTCAACTTTCTTTTCAATGTAGTTTTTATTTACACTTAAGAGTTCTTTGAAACTAGCTGTGAAATGAAAAGTTCTGAAAGTTAAAAGTCAGTGGTTTGATTTCAGACATTGCATCAGATGCTAAGCTCATCTGTCTTGTCAGACAGGCTGATGTGGTATTAGAAAAGCAAAGTCATTGATGATGTCTCCTTGGGTGCTACCCATTTATATAAAGAGAATGGAATGACATGTTAAAGAAACTTGGAAATGTTTATGTTAATTATTTTAGTGGAACTTGAAGAAACTAAAATGCAATTGTTTTGTTTCCTGTATGTCATATATAAATTATTATAGTTTTGTGAACAGTTATAGTTTCACTAAAATCTTGCCATCTTTGTTAATTTTAATTAACAAAGTTTATAAAAATGAGTAACAGAAGAGTTCAAGTTTTCCTTGAACTTTTATTGTTAAGGATGACTTTTTATGTTTTTGTTGTGATATAATAACACTGTCATTTTTGTTTGTCATAATTGAATTTTTTTCCCTTCTTTATAGATGAAACAGTCCATGGAAGAATTCCGAAGCCTTGCTTCTCGATACGGGGATCTTTATCAGGCATCTTTTGATGCTGACTCAGCAACTTTGAGGAATGTAGAACTGTATCCTAAGCATAAATATCTCCTTTGAAATTTAGTACAGAATAATTTTACTTTTGACTCATGTTTAAAAAGTGGTGACTCAACGGTGGGGGCTCTGCACCTCCAGGAAGAGAACAGTCAAAGCCTGAGGGTTGCTGGGCACAGAAGGCTGAGGATTGCTTGAGCCCTGGAGTGTCAGTGCAACTCCCCCCCCCCTTTTTTTTTTGTACTGGGGATTGAATCCAGGATCATTCTGCCTCTGAGCTACACCTCAGCCCTTTATACTTTTTGTGTGTGTGTGTGGCACTGGGCACTGAACCCAGAGGCATTTTACCTCTGAGCTACACCCCCAACCCTATTTTTTTTATTTTGAAATAGGGTCTCACTAAGTTGCAGAGGGCCTCACAAGGTTGCTGAGGCTGGCCGCAAACCTGCGATCCTCCTCTATCAGCCTCCCAAGTACTAGGATTATAGGATACATCACCACTTGCTGCTGCGAGACCCCATTTCAGAGAAAAAAAATCCTAAAAGCCTGAGTCCTGCATCATGGCATACCTTGTGCCCACTTGAGTTACAATAGACAACACAGTACATTTTGCCACCTCAGAACATTTTCTGTTCCGCCTCAAGTTTCTTACTTCATGGCTCACAATCCTAGTTCTCATTACCTTTATTAATGATTTGTTCAGTAGTTTTAGTCATCACTTTTGTCCCCTACACCCTCTTTAAGTTCTCTATATTTCTTTATTTTTTTAAACAGTGCTGGGGTCAAATTCAGAGCTCATTCATGGGGCTCTTCCACTGATCCACATTCCTAGCCCTCCATATTTTTATATTAGCAACTTCAAATTATTTTTGGAAGGAGGAAAGAAGTAAATTATTACGAAGGCCTCAGAGTTGCCAATCAGTAGTTCTTGTTTTGATTTACCGATGGAAACCCAATATATGCTATGAACTCTCTGCCCTACAAAATACATATGTGCACACAGACCCCAAAATCTGCATCCAATTTCAGGGGAATTGACTGACCTCTTGAGTCCCCACTTAGGAACCATGGAGGTAAAGGCTCTACAGACTATTGGCTTCTTTCTTTTTTTAAGAAAACTTTTAGCACTGACACACTTTTTTTTCCTTGTTTGTTTCAAACTTTTATGAAGAACCCCTGTCTTCTAAGACAGATAAAAACGAGTTGCCCTGGATGAATCACCAGGCCTTTTGCCTGGTTCCCTTTTCCCACATTACACAACCTCTGAAATACGCTTCCTTGAACAGAGTTTAAGAATCACTAGTAGAGCCAGGCATGGTGGCACACACCTGTAATCCCAGTACTTGGGAGGCTGAGACAAGGAGGATCACAGGTTCAAGGACAGCCTCAGCAAGTAGTGAGACTCTCATCAACCTAGCAAGAATCTGTTTCCAAATGCGAAATAAAATCAGGCTGAGAGTGTAGCTCTAAGGTAGAATGCCTCTGGATTCAATCCCCAGTACCTCACACACACAAACAAAAGAATCATTAGTATAGACGATGCATATTCCTTAAAGAGAAGAAAAAAGCCACAGGCTGTTTGAGTTGAAAGCATTATGATTTCACTAAAAGTATAATCCTTGACTCATTTAGTATTCAGATAAGTCTGTAGTAGATTTTCTATTTTCATGTATAACCTTAACATTAATCTAGACAGCAGCAGAGCTGTTTACTGATATCTCACGCCATAGAAGCCTTGATTTTGGATCCAGAATCAGCAAGGTAATTCTAATTACATTACAGAACACTTTAAAGTATTTTGTTTTATGTAATCATCACAACAGTGTTTTGGAAAAGAAATTATAGGGAAAACAAAAAACAGAAGAATTCTTTTGGTATTTGCCGAGGGTCACCTAACGAGAGACCAAATACAAGTTGTCTTACTCCATTGTCTACATACTTCCTGCCTCTTACTTTTAATACATTGACCTGGAAAAATAACTGAGGAGGAATTCTGTGGATATGAACATTTCTTCTTATATATCTCCACTTTGTTATGAAAAAAATTAAACTCGACCTTGACATTTTTATTCTTTGGTTTCTTAAACCAAAAGATAGTACTACATTTGCTTTCTTCCCTCCCCCAGTAACTAATTGATTATTCCAAAAATTATCTTTATTAAAGAATGATGCCTTTTTTTCTCATGAGAGTATTCTATTTGGAATATACATTTTACGGTTCGTGATTTGAATCTAGTAAGGCCTAAGATTCCAAGATTCAGCTTTCTCAAAGAGAATATCATTAAGGAAGTACTTAAAATTTCTCTACTAAAATCTTTGCTGTCTGTTTTGAAGTACTAGCCACCGTCAGACTAAGCCACTTGGCTATTTTTTCTATTTTTCTGATCATTTCAATATCTTCATTTCTTGTCTTAATGGAACCTAAAATATAGCACTGACTAGGGAACAGAGCTTTGGAGCCAGGCAGTTATTAATATGAATCCCTTTATTAATATACTTGACCTCAGCCATGTGTGCATAAACTATAGTTAAAGAATGATGCCTGGTTCCCAGAGTGGTTGTGAAGATTAAATGAAATAACCTATATTAGGTGTCTAGCTAAAGTGCCTTGCACATAGTAGGCATTAAAAGGATATAAGGGAATGATACTAGTGTTATGCCCAGCATATTTAAATTACCTACATTACATTTTCAAATAGCCCTCTTAAAGTTCAGCTAACATGCAAGGTTTTTGCCTTCTTATCTCACTTAGAAATACTTTCAAAAACTTGGGGGGTTTGAAGTGGTGGAGGAAAAAGAAGAAATCTAGGTTAGACTTCCCCGCGTGTTCTGTACACCTGCTCTCCCGTGCACGTCCCTGGGCATCTTATTTCCATGCTTCAGTTTCATACATTTCCCCCAGCCATGAACCCCTGGTATTTTGCATCTCTCCAAGTCTTACGTGTTGTATTTTACATAGTGATTTGTTCAAGACCATTGATTATGTCATTCCTCAGCTCTTCCTATATTCTGATCTATTATTTGCATTTGGTAAATTATTGGTAATTTGACACTTATCTGCTGGCTTTATTGGCCTTTTCAACTGTCTATCACCACCTGGCAGTGCCAAGTTTAGACACTTAAATCCTACTAACAACCAAAGTGATTAAGAATTATATCATTTGAGATCGGATCAGAGCTGAAATTCCAGCTTGCCAGTTACTAATTATGTGCATGTAGGCAAGTTAAGCCTCAGTTTCCTTTTCTGTAAGTGGAAATAACTTCATTATTTTAAAAATTTAATGAGAATGTGTGGAAAGTGCCTGACACGTTTAGGCATTGAAAGAGTTACCATTTTGGTTGATTGATACTGGTCTTTCCTTCAGTTTCCAGGAGTATGGATCTACTGGGGCAGCCCATGCTGACAGTGAATATGAGAGAAGAATGATATCTGTGTATAATCATGTCTTGGAGGAGGTGGAATCACTCAATCGGAAATATACCCCTGTTTCTTATATGGCAAGTGGTGTTTGTTTTACTGAGTTTTTACTATGTGGAAGTGGGTATTTTATCCATTTCTGACTCACCGTGTGAGCTCTATAAATTAACCTCTGTGCCTATTTCCTTATCTGTAGAACAGGGTTAATATTATATATACCTTATAGCATTGTGAGGATTAAAGGAGGTAGTCTGTGGCAGCACTTAATACATCTCTAGCTGCTACATGGCTACACTAAACATGTAAAATCTGCTCTACCTGAATGCAAACAAAACCTTTTTGTTGTGTTTTTACAATTTAACCAAAGTTGCAATTGTTCCCTGGCTACAAACTAGAATCCCTTTGAGAGCTTTTCTTTTTTTTTCTTTTGTGGTACTAGGGATTGAACCCAGGGACATTCTACCTCTGAGCTACACCCCCAGCCGTATTTTATTTTTTATTTTGAAAAAGGGTCTCACTAAGTTACAGAGGGCCTCTAGGTTGCTGAGGCTGGCTACAAACCTGTGATCCTTCTGGCTCAGCCTCCCAAGTATTAGGATTACAAGCATGTGCTACCATGCCCAGTTGAGAGCGTCTTTAAAATTACATCAATATCCAGGCCCTACCCTAGACCAGTTAACTGAATCTCTGAAAAGGAGGCCTAAGCATTAGTATAGACAGTACCCAGTTTAGGATGGTTCAATTACAATTTTTCACCTTTCCAGTGGTGCTAAAGTGAGGTGTATTTAGAAGTGATTACTCATATAACCATTCTGTTTTGCACTTTCAGTACAGTTTTCAATAAGTTACATGAAATATTCAATAGTTTATTTTAAAATATGCTTTGTATTAGATGATTTTGCCCAAACGGAGGCTAATATAAGTGTTCTGAGCACTTTTAAGGTAGGCTAAGCTAAATTATATATGATGTTCAGTAGGTTAAGTGTATTAAATGCATTTTTGACCTGTGATATTTTCAACTTATGATGGGCTCATCAGAACATAATCCCATCATAAATTAAGGAGCATCTGTATTTAGAAGTTTCCAGGTGTTTCTGTTATGCTGCCAGGGCTGAAAACCACCAGCCAATGGAAGCAGAAAGATCTGGGCTTGTTTTCTGACTGGCAGTAAGTCAGTTCTTGTCAGTTGATAACATTCATGTCTTTCAGTGTGCATACTTACGATCTTTAGCCTACTGAATCTGTTGCTTTTGGCACTGTTGAGCGCTGGCTGTTTATTAAATCTTCTCTCTGACTTCCCAGTCATAGTACACACTGACACGTGCTCACACAGATTTTCTCCTCCCTGGCTGACCATTCCCCAGTGTCTCAGCTCAGAATTTTTTAACAGAAAACCATAGACTGGGTGGCTTAAAGAACAAATATTTATTTCTCACAGTTCCAGAGACTAGGAAGTCTGGGATCAAGGTGCAGTATCATGGCCAGGTAATAGAGAGATCAGCCTAGGGAAGTAGGCAGAGGCCAGATGACAGAGGTTTTGAACAGTGTTAAGGAATTTGTGTTTTATCCTTGAGGCACTGGGACACCTTTTAGGGATTTTAAAATGGTGAGGAAGAGAAGTGGTTAAGATACAATTGTTTATTTTTATGTTAAGGTAATAGTGGCTTGGAGAGCATGAAATTAAAGGAAAAGGGAGCAGTTACAATGCTTGTGCAGTAATCCAGAGTAAGGACCAAGTTAACAATATGGCAATAGGAATGAGAAGAACATTGTGTGTGTGTGTGTGTGTGTGTGTGTGTGTGTGTGTGTGTGTGTGTGTGTGTGTTAGAGAGGAGAGAGAGAGAAAGCTATTTAGGAGTTAGGGACAATGTTTTCAAGGTTTGGTCCTTTGTTTTATGTATGTATGTATTTGCTTTATTTGGATGTAATGTGATGGAGACATGACTTCATGTTTCCAGCTTGAGGGACAGAGTGCACAACTGGTTGATCCTTTACTAAAACAGATAATATACAGGAGTGGTGGAAAAGAGTGAAGGCTTCATTTTCACATGTTTGGCTGTCTCGTAGGCAGTTGGTGATAAATAGGTCTGGGGTTGGAAGAAAGATGGGTTGGGATGCAGGTAAGGTTATCAAGAACATAGTCGTTCTTTAAGTCATGAGAGTAGAGAGCATTACCTGTGGAAAAAACAAAAGGAGAGGATCTTAGGAAAGAAGGGGTAGGTAAAGGGAAGAATCAGAAAAAGGGTCAGGACCATTAGATTGAATTTCATGAAAGCATTATCAGGTGTCACAGAAATGTCAGAAAATACAGAGACTGAAAAGTATGTATTGGATTTAACAATTAAGAGAGTGTTAGTCCTCCTGCTGGTTTACTAATCTTGATAATGCAATTTGACATCTCCAAACTATTACTTTAATAGTAATCTGCTGCCAGCATACCTATGGAGGTGTGCCCAAGGCACGAGCGACATCAGAGACAGTCCACGGTTTCCCAGTGGAGGATTCCACATCTACATCCATTCCTTTAAAAGGCAGAATGGTGGCTTTCTACCGGGAAAGAGTCACTTGTCTTCTCAGTCCACCCTTTCAAGATGTCAGCCGGGCACACACCTGTAATCCCAGTACTACTTGAGAGGCTGAGACAGGAGGATCATAGGTTTGAGACCAGCTTCAGCAACTTAGCGAGACCCTGTTTCAAAAATTTTTTTAAAAAGGGTTTTTTTTGTAATGAGTTCAGGTGTAGCTTGAAGCTAGAATGTCCCTGGGTTCAATCCCCAGTACTAAAAAAAAGAAAAGATATTTCTCTCCTTAAACACTGGTATGGCAGCAAAGCTTCCACCACAGGGAGAATGTTTCTGTAAACGTTTCCTAGCCTCCTTGGTACAGGTAGATGAGTAGTGCTGCTTTAGCAGTTAAACCTAAAAAAATAGGACCAGTATCTTTAAATCTGTGTTGTGGTTGTCTTGGGTAATAGACTTGGCATTTGTCCTATGAGTCCGTTGGGCAAAATATGTTTGCTTGCCTCAAACCAATAAGGAATGGATTTTTATGGCAGCTTTTAAAAGCCATTTTACAGCATGTACAACTAGGTAGCACCCTGCCTGGAGGCTCCAGGAACTCAGACAGGCAGACAGACAGCATGCTGTATAGTACAGTGGTTTTCAATCTCTGATGCCTTTGTGGGCCACAGAGGTGAGCGTAGACTAAGGAGGATGTAGTAGACCAAGCAACAGTGGTTCTGATTCATCCATAGTTAAAAGTGTTCTGAGCCAGGCGTGGTGGCGCATGCTTGTAATCCCAGTACTTTGGGAGGTGGAGACCGGAGGATCCGGGTTTGCAGCCAGCCTCAGCTCGCGCACGCGTGCGCTGCGCACGCTCTCTCTCTCCCTCTCTCTCTCTCTCTCTCTCTCTCTCTCTACTTAGTGAGGCCCT
>PVJS01010173.1:0-48654 GCA_004027185.1 Glis glis | reverse complement strand
ATGAACAATATACTTCAGGCTGGGCGTGGTGGCACATGCCTGTCATCCCAGTACTTGGGAGGCTGAGACAGGAGGATTGCAGGTTCGAGGCCAGTCTTAGCAAACTAGCAAGACCCTCAGCAACTTAGTGAGACCCTGTTTCAAAAAAAAAAAAAAAAAGAAAGAAAAGAAAAGAAGCCGGGTGTGGTGGTGCACGCTTGTAATCCCAGTACTTGGGAGGCAGAGACCGGACGATATGAGTTTGCAGCTAGTCTCAGCTACATAGTGAGGCCCTCCGCAACTTCATGAGACCCGGTTTCAAAGTAAAGCCTAAAAAATAGGGCTGGGGGTACACCCTTGGGTTCAATCCCCAGTGCCACAAAAAAAAAAAAAAAAGGTACAGGGCTGTAGTTCGGGGGCAGAATGCCTCTGGGTTCAATCCCCAGTAAAACACACACACACATGTACACACACACACACACACACACACACACCATAAGCCAATATACTCCAATAAAACCTATAGCTGGAGGCTTTTCTCTAAGTGGCCTTGGGCCACCAATGGACTCTTAGACATTGGAGAACAGGCTCCAGGGAGGCTACAAGTTAAAAACAAAACGAAATGAAACATAAAATGGCATTCACTGGCCGTGTAGATTATTTGTCACCTGTCAGGACTACAGTATCAAGAGAAATTAGCCAAGTTAAGCCACCAGCCTGTGGGCTTGGTCCCCATTACACACACAATCAGTGGGGTATCTGTTTTGGGTCAGGGTCTCCCAGCTGGAAGCACGCAGTGGCTACAACTCCACCCCATTCACTGTATCCCAGGGCCATGTCTTTGCATAGATCTGGACCAGTCCTCCACGCCCTGGGGGTGTTCGCTGTGCCTCTACGTATGGCAGAATGCTATTAAGGCAGGCGCCATCCAACATGGCAAGGAGAAGCCCCCCGATGGGAGGAACTGCACAGCACCTGTCTAAAATTTCCCCAATGAATTACTTTCAGTTATCCCTACTGCTTCTCTTTAAAGAGATGGTTTAATGTTCAGGTACACTGATGCGGTCAGCATTTCGAGAGCTCGGTGGTGTGGAGGAATCAACACCGTGCCTGTCCTTCTGAGATGCCAACTGATGTCTGGAGGTGAGAGCCATCCCTTGGGTGTTGGGTGCGTGGTCCCTGGTTCAGGCTGTCACTGCTCAGGGAAGATGATGGGCAGCCAGGAGAGAAGCCCAGGGCAGCCCGTGGGAGGCAGGTGAGGGAGGCCGCTCTGCACAAGGACAAAGAGCTGCTTCAGACTCCCTCGTTCCTGCTGGAAAACAAGCGCTTGCGAGAATGAAAGGGATTCATTGGCACTAGTTTGCAACATGATAATTGATCCTCTCATTTTTAAATCATACAACATATAAAAGAAGCTAAGTATTTTTTATTTCAAAGGAAGGCACTAGGAGCAAATGTAAAACAAGAATCAAAGCTGCAAGGTTGAGAGTCTTCTAGCCCACTCGATGTGCTTTGTTCTATTTATTGTGTGTATAGGCTCACTGTCTATTTTCTTTAAAATCATTATAAATTTTGGAAGCAAAAGCTCTCAGGATGAAAAGCGATATTATGTAATTGGCATTTTTTTTTGCGAACTCAGTTGAATCTGAACTTAGAATCAACTGAGTTAGAATCAAATGGAGTCAACAAAGTGACTCCATTTTGCTTATTATTTGGAGTTTCCATTAGTCTAATTTGAATTATAGGAAATCTGGCTATTAGGTGTAGTCTGATTTGTGTACAACCTTTATCTGATTAAGAATTATGATTTTTAATAAATAACCTTTTCTCTTAAGATTTGATTTGTTGCATATTCCAATCATGACTTCAGCTCTAAAATTTATAGTTAAATTCTGAAAATGACTTGTTAATGTATTTGTCAAATAGATAAAAGCACATAACTTCTCGGTTATATTTTTCTTTTGTACCTGCTCTCAGGGTATTCTATTTTGACTTTTTCCTTTTTGGTCAATAATATGATTGCAGAATATGAGTAGGAAATACATGACTATGAATGTATGATTCTACCCTCATTAAATATATTTTTGTGATGTCTTACTGAAAAATATGACCAATAGCGCTATTGAATAGATGTTTGGTATCACATAATTGTTATGATTTAAGCATTAACATGTTTTGGGGGGACAGATGTTAGTTAAAGGGTACAAAGTATCAGATATGTAGAATGAATAAGTTCTAGAGATCTAATATACAGTATTTTGTCTATGGTTAATAGTACTGTATTATATAATGAGAAATTTCTAAGAAAATAGATTTTATTTTTTTATTTTTATTTATTTATTTATTTATTTTTTGCGGTACCGGGGATTGAATGCAGGGGCGTTCTACCTCCGCGCTATGCCCCCGGCCCTATTTTTTATATTTTATTTTGAAACCGGGTCTCACGAAGTTGCGGAGAGGCTCACTAAGGAGAGAGAGAGAGAGAGACAGAGAGACAGAGAGACAGGGAGAGAGAGAACAGAGAACGAGAGAGCTGAGGCTGGCCGCGAACCTGGATCCTCCGGTCTCCGCCTCCCAAAGTACTGGGATTACAAGCGTGCGCCACCACGCCCGGCTAGAAAATTGATTTTAAATGTTCTCACCACAGCTAAGTGAGGTGAGGGAGATGGTAGTTAGTTTGTGATGGTCATTCTTCAAGGTCTATGTATATCAAAATATCTGGTTGTTGTATCAGCTCTAGGTACAAAGTATCATCCAAATATCATTTAAGTCAATTGTGGGTGAGGCTTGGGGTATGATCCACCCTGGGATCATGTTTCATTCCAGCTAGGCACTTGTGAAACCAGACAAGCTTCTGCTTCCAAAATGCAAACGTGGAAAAGGGATAGGACAGACATTTTCATTCCAAAAGGATGAAGTCAGAGAAAAAACAGGGGTTGTGGGTCTCCAGGAAGTCTGAAACCTGGCAAAGAAAATGCCATTCGATTTTAAGGCTTAGGAGTCATCCTTTGCGTGGGTGCTCTGTCTATCCCTTCTTCTAGGAAGGAGGTGAGTGGCAGCTCTGTCCTCGGCCCTGGATGGGCATGTGACAATATTCTGAAGTAGTTATATAAAGAATGCTAACATGGGCCAGGTGTGGTGGCGCATGCCTGTAATCACAGTACTTGGGAGGCTGAGACAGGAGGATCACAGATTTGAGTCCAGCTTTCACAACTTAGTGAAACCCTGTTTCAAAATAAAAACAACAAAGTAGGGTTGCGGGGGTAGCTCAGTGGTAGAACTCCCCTGGGTTCAATCTCCCGTAACTAAAACACACACACACACACACACACACACACACACACACACACACGAATACTAACATGGTGCAAAAACTTTTGCCAGGTAAACTGGAAGAGAAAAAAATTTGAATTCTACCTCAATAACAGCCTGATTTGTTCATCTGAACAAATAGAATCACGTCTGTGCTTGATATAAATTCATATTTGGGTGGTTAGGTAGGAAAGCAGCTCTGAAAGCCTTTATATATAAGAGCAATTTATCACTTTATTATTAAGTTCATTGCAGAAATAATGATAATAAGAATTATCAATAATTTGGCATGTGGTCACATTTATTTTCACCAAGATTCCTGTACATAGGGCTGAATTATTGAGCAACTCTACACTGATGCTAAAATCCTCAGATGATAGCTATAAGTATTTTCTTTTTTTTTTTTGCAGTATTGGGAATTGAACCCCTGGGCATTCTACCTCCAAGCTACACCCCCAGCCCTATTTTTTATTCTTTATTTTGAAAGAGGGTCTCACTAAGTTGCAGAGGGCCTCACTAAGTAGCTGAGGCTGACTGCAAACCTGCGATCCTCCATTCTTAGCCTCCCAAGTACTGGGATTACAAGCATGCGCCACCATGCCCGGCTTGTATTTTCTTTTGATAGGACTAAAAATAAATGTTATTTTCCTATATAATCTGTTTCAGGGCTCACGGTGGGGAGAGTTTCATACAAATATTGCTTCAGTAATTGATCTGTTGGTTTTGAAATAGCATCCAGAGTAACTGCGAAGAAGTCTTAACCATGATGTTTAGAATATTTTTCAAGAAAAAAAGAATATTTTTAAAGCAGTGTGGTGATTAATTTTATGTGTTAACTTCTCCACGGAGGTACCCAGATTAAATAAACGTTACTTCTGGGCATGTCTATGAGGGTGTCTCTGCATGGAATGAGGAAGCATTTGAATCAGTGGGCTCAGTAAAGTAGATTTTCTCTCTTAAAGGAGCGGGGTATCATCCCATCCGCTGAAGACCTGAATAGAAAAAGCAGGTGGAGGAAGGAGGAAGGCACCCCCTTCCCTTCCTGACTGGTTGCTTGAGCTGGGACATCAGTCTTTTCCTGCCCTTGACTCTCCTAAGTCTTAGGCCTTCAGAATGAGAATGAATTATACCACCCTCTTTCCTGGGTCTCCAGCTGACCTACAGCTGATCAGGAAACTTCTCAGCCTTCTTAATCACATGAGCCAATACCTTATAATAAACCTTTTAAAAATATGGTTTTATTGGTGCATTGTGCTCTTCCATTATAATGTAGTTCAGAGTGATAGTGACATACATGCACACAGCACTTGGTGGCTTTCCCCAGGCTCCCTCCCCACTCTCTCCCCTTCCCCATACAGGATATTAAGATCGGCATTGGTATTCTCACATATGTACATAATGTGAATGGATGTGATTCCTTCATTAATTCTCCCTCTCTCCCCCCACCCAGACCACCTCCCTGGCTCCACTGATGTTTCTCCTCCATTATCTCAAGTTCCTCTTGTATCCTGATTACTCCCTAGCTTCCACATATGAGAGAAAACATATGACCCTTCACTTTCTGTGACTGGCTAATCTCACTTAACAATGTTCTCCAGATCCATCCATTTCCTGCAAATGACATAATTTTGTTCTTTATTGCTGAGCAGAATTCCACTGTGTGTATATCCCATCATTTTGTAATCCATTCATCTGTTGATGGGCACCTAGGTTGGTTCCCTAATATGGTTATTATGAATTGTGTTGCTATAAACATGGATATGCATATATCACATAATATTCTGATTTCAGATCCTTTGGAAAGATACCCAGGAATGGTATAGCTGGACCATATGGTGGATCCTTTCCCAGTACAAAACATTTATAGGAGAACCAAATCCAATCCTTCACAAACTATTCCGTGAAATAGAAAAAGATGGAATTCTTTTTTTTGGTGGTACCCAGGATTGAACCCAGGGGCATCCTACCTCCAGGCTACACCCCCCAACCCCATTTTTTAATCTTTATTTTGAAACAGGGTCTCACTAAGTTGTGGAGGGCCTCACTAAGTAGCTGAGGCTGGCCGCGAACCCAGATCCTCTGGTCTCAGCCTCCCAAGTACTGGGATTACAAGCGTGTGCCACCACGCCTGGCAAAGATGGAATTCTTTCAAACTCCTCCTATGAAGCCAGTATCACCTTAAGACCAAAACCAAATAATGATACCTCAAGAAAAGGAAGTTACAGACCACTATCCCTGATGAACATAAATGCAAAAATTATAAACAAAATACCAGCAATATGCATTCAAAACCATATCAAGAAAATTGTATACCATGACCAGGTTGGCTTCATTCCAAGGATGCAAGACTGGTTCAACATACAAAAATCAATCCAAGTACTTGACTACATAAATAGAACTAAGGACAAGAATCACATGATCTTCTCAATAGACGCTGTAAAAGGCATTTGACAAAATCCAACACTCATTCATGTTCAAAACACTGCAGAAATTGGAACAGAAGGAACTTATCTCAACATCATAAGGGCATCATGGGGAAAAACTGTGAGAATTCCCTTTAAAATCAGGAACAAAACCTTTTTTTTAATATATGAGTCCTACTGGTTCTGTTTTTCTGGAGAACTCAGATTAATACAAATGGTGAATTTATTTGTTCATTTTAAGAGCATTTCCAATCTATTCAGTAAATTCAAACAAGATTTACTCAACATTTTCTATTAAGGTTTTCAAAGGGAACTGATTTAATCATTTGTTCAAACTAATTTATAATTGCCACATCAAAAGTGCTTTTAAAAGAAGATGCTCAGAGTATGTAAATGATGGAATGAGATTAAATTTGCCTGTGGGTACACGTGGTATGTGTTCTTGGTGAGAGAATGCTGGACATGGTGAAGGCAGCCTCTCTCAGGCAGTAGTTTACATTTTCCCAAAAGGTACCTGTGGGAGCTTTGGAGTCCCTTTCAAAACTTGGCTTAGGAGGGAAACTCATTTTTGAGTCATTAAACTATGTGGCATTGGGAATTTGAAGGATTACCAAGATTAATGGATTTGATCATTCTGCCTTTGGAGAATTTGAAGGAGCTCTATAAATCCAACTTCTTATAGGGTTAGACAGGTAACATGTATTAATTACGCCACAGGGGTGTAAGAAGCTGAAGGAGAGATACTACATCTCAGTCACTATTGGGTGAATATGAAGTGTCTGCTTTCCATTCGGTCATGCCTCTTCTACATGAAGGGCACATCATCGTTTCACAATGTACCTTTTGCTTTCCAAGATGCAGGAGTTCTTGGAGGATGGTACTTGTTTGAGATACTAGGAGAGTATTTAGCATGCCGGGGTGTATGTTGTAGCATGGAGCAGGGAGACAGGACCTTCACATGTGGTTAGTTTTATTTTAAGGAATCATAAGAAATGACCATTGATATAGAGCTGTGTATACTGACCCATCACAGGGATAGAAAAGACAGGTACCACAGCTACTGCCAGTGGTGGGCTGTGATTCAGCAGGGGTTTGAATCTCAAAATGGGCTCCATAGGGGCGGTGCACTGTGCACTGGTGTTAAATTGTGTATATAGAACATCTGTTTGGACTGATGTCTACTTAGTTCTTTATTACTCTATTGCAGGGGATGTGTGGGAACAAACTATGATGTTTTAGGGGAAGGGAAAGAGGGAGGAAGGGAAACAGATGGATAGAGGGGAAGAGACAACAAAAAGGAAGAGAGAGCTCACAGGGAGAGAAAAGATGAGGGCTCTAGGACAAAAGACTCAGAGTGAGAAATAAATTAAATGATACACAGAAAGTGCCTGGCCTCTAGGCATCCAGACCACCCGACATCTGTTGTTTCTTTGCTTGTCGTTTTTCTATTTGGCGGCAAGAATTGGTTTTTAAATTTCTGTATGTTCCCTAGGAAGCAAGACATGGGAGGTGTCTAGTAAGTTTTTTTTTTTTTAAATTGAATCATTCCAAAGCTTATCTCCCACTGACATATTTTACATAATGATCTGCTATTTTATGTCTAGATCTTTCTAGGCATGGCCTTAGTTTCTGTAGAATATGGAGAGGAATACAGTTCTTACTTTGAAGATTTTGACTTTTCACTTCTGGACTTCTTGAAACAACAGTCTTGTAAGCAGATTCAAATACGCGGTATATAAAGTTTATTATGTGTTGACTCCAGCTATTTCATTTGAACATGTACAGCCATCACGAGATGGAGATTAAAATCCATGTTTTTAAGTTTAAAATGTTATA
The DNA here is from genome assembly GCA_004027185.1 of Glis glis. Classification (NCBI taxonomy): domain Eukaryota; kingdom Metazoa; phylum Chordata; class Mammalia; order Rodentia; family Gliridae; genus Glis; species Glis glis. The sequence continues at coordinate 41,104 of PVJS01010173.1, read as the reverse complement.
CTTTTTAAGTTACAGGAGAAACTTTTAAAGTAGTCCAAATCGATTAGCCATTTTAAGAAGTCTCGATTACTTTAGTTTCACTTGCAAAATCTGAATTTAATAACACAGAGCAGCTGCAGCGGGAGTGGAGCATGGCTAACCAGGTGCTTTCTTTCCTATTGTACTTGAATGAGTTTATTTTTAGGAATATAACCTGTTTATTATTCATTTAAAGTGACTGTAAAAGCAAGTTTTGTATAGATGCTTTAAGCATATATGTAAATTTTCTCCAAGTTTTCTTAGTGCACACCTTATCTTGAGTAATATTTTTATTGGTTTATTTGTTTTCAAGACACTTCTAGTGTTCAATCCTATCACTTTCACATGTGTGCCTTATAGCATCAGATGCTGCAAATGAAGGTATGATTGGTAATTACGTAGTTATTTGAATTTGCGAGCTAAGTTTGCAAACTGTAGTCATTATACGAGAGAACTGGATACCGTGTTCAGACTTGGCAGAACTGAAGAATGTCCTATTCAATAAAAAGGCCCACAGGAGCCTTTACTAAAAATGGTGAACAACTGCAAGAATAATTTTAACAAAATAATCTGGTTTTGGAATATATATATATATATATATATATAAATATATATAAATATATATATATTTGCGGTACTGGGGATTGAACCCAGGGGCATTCTACCTCTGAGCTACACCCCCAGCCCTGTTTTTTATTCTTTATTTCGAAACAGGGTCTCATTAAGTTGCGGAGGGCCTCACTAAATAGCTGAGGCTGGCCACAAACCCAGATCCTCTGGTCTCAGCCTCCCAAGTACTGGGATTACAAGCATGCGGTACCACGCCCGGCTAATATATATTTTTTCGAGTCTTAAAAATAGCTAAATCCAGGAGTCCTAGTCACTGGGTAACAGTCTGGCCACTGCTTCCCTGTATTGGGACACAGTCTAAGGCACGCGGCTGAGTTTGTGTTTGGCATGATTACAGGCGCTTCCAATCTGAGGTCTGTAACAGCGTTGCCAGGGCTGTCTTTGATCCCTCTGGACGCCTAGCATGGCCAAGGTGCACGGCCATCTTTGGGGGCTTTTTGGTCCTGTGGTTTCAGACAAAGCACAATTGATGCCTTATTGCCTTTGCTAGTTTGATTGCTTCACATAGAAGTTTTTAATGGGTGCTAGAAACATACACACACACACACGTACGCACACACACAAAATTTAAATTGTGTCATAAAAATAACAGAGGCACATGGAATTGAATTCTGTACCTTAACACACCTTAACACATTGGAGACTATCAATGCTATAATTTGCATTGCCAGCTTAACTCATTTTTGTGCAGTTATTGGAAAAGTGCTTTTCCTGCCATCTTCATTTCATTGGAGTTTTCTTGAAATTGCAAGGAAAGCTATTTAAAAACAGTTATCATTTACAATGGTGTTATCTGTTTGAGTCAGATTTCTTAAACACTGTGTAATCAAAGCACAATTAAAGAAGCAAAACGGATCCTGGGCCGGTAAATATGCTAAAACTGATTTGGTAAGTGCTATGGTTTGGATCTTAAATGCCCCGAAAGCTCATTTATTGAAGGCTTGGTCCCTACTTGATGGGGCTGTTGGGAGATGATAGAACTTCCGGGAACTGGGGCCCAGTTAGAGGACATTAAGTCACAGGGGTGGGAGATTGTGCCTTTTAGAAGATATTGGGACCCTGACCCCTTCCTCTGCCTGCCTTTCCTTCCCAGCCACCACGAGGTGATTAATTTCCTCCATCTCATGAGCTCGCCACGATGTACTGCCCTGCCACAAGCCCAAAAGACACAGGGCCAAGTGACCATGGACTAAAAGGTCTGAAACCATGAGCCAAAATCCGTCCTTCTTCCTCTAAAATGGGTTCTCTCAGGCATTTTGTCACAACAACAGAAAACTAAGAGAAAATTGGTACTGAGGAGTGGGGTCATTGCTGTGACCGTATCTGACTGTGTCGGAAGCCTTTGGAAGTGGTTTCTGGAAATTCACTTAAAATAATTAAAGTGCAGCAGTAAGTAGAATTTGACCCCCAAACTTTCCAATTCATAGGAAGAGGTAGCACATGGAAAGAAAGATAATTTATCTGTTTAATTTAATGTGACCAGCAAACTATGTTTATTAATAGCAGTGGAAAACACACACACACACACACACACACACACACACACACACAAACACACACACAAACACACACACACACACACACACCAACAACCCTGTAATACCACTTAACACACAGTCCTTACTTATATTTAGCTAATTTTTTCCAAAGTGTATTTTACAGTTGTTTTGTTCAGAATCCAATAATCAAGGACATTCATTGCATTTGGTTGTTTTGCTATTCAAACTTTTTCTCTTTCGTATAGCAGGTTCTCAATACTATAATTGAGTCTCGTATAAGGTGATTTTACTTTGGACTTCATCTCAAGGATTAAAGGCATTCTGAGATATGAGGAAGGATTATAAAAGATTTGATGTGATATCTTGGTGGTTTGTAGAGTAATGACTCATTTAAAATTAATGTTCTTTGGGGGAGCATACTATATTTTAGGAACTGATATATTTATTACACTTCATTTCCTTTGAAGTAAGATTTCAGAGAATTGACTTTTGCAGTGTATGAAAAATCTCTATTTTCTCTGAATATAAATGGAGCAATCCTTTTGCAGGCTGTTCATTCTGTAGGCACTCGGGGCCTGTGAGACAGATGTGAGATAGTCACTTGCCTGGGACACTTCTGGGACCATTGCCTCCTGCACACTTTCACTTGGAGGTTCTTGGTTGTTCCTTCATATGTAACAATTGCACCTAAATCTAAGACTTTCTTTCCACCACATCCAGTTTATTTAATTTTATTATTATTATTATTATTATTATTATTATTGCAGAACTGGATATTGAACCCAGGGGCATTCTACCTCTGAGCTACACCCCCCCTAGCCCTATTTTTTATTTTTTATTATTATTTTTTTTTGCGGTACCGGGGATTGAACCCAGGGGTGTTCTACCTCCGCGCTACACCCCCGGCCCTATTTTTTATACTTTATTTTGAAACCGGGTCTCACGAAGTTGCAGAAGGCCTCACTAAGTAGAGAGAGAGAGAGACAGGGAGGGAGGGAGAGAGAGAGAGAGAGAGAGAGAGAGAGAGAGAGAGAGCGCTGAGCGCTGAGGCTGGCCGCGAACCCAGATCCTCCGGTCTCCGCCTCCCAAAGTACTGGGATTACAAGCGTGCGCCACCACGCCCGGCTATTTTTTATTCTTTATTTTGAAACAGGATCTCACTAAGTTGCGGAGGCCTCACTAAGTAGTTGAGACTGGCTATAAACCTGTGATCCTCCTGTCTCAGCCTCCCAAGTACTGGGATTACAAGCATGCGCCACCATGCCTGGCTTTATACATGGCTTTAAAATAGGCAAAACCAAATTATATTCTTTAGAGAATATACATAAGTGGTAAATCTCAAAAGAACAGGCAGGAAATGATTATCAGAAAAATTAGAAGAGTGAAAGAAGAAAGATCAAAAAAGAAAGAAAGAAAAGAAGGAGTATTTGATCAAGGGTGACACATGGGACTTCTGGGATGCTGGAAATTCTATTTTTCTGATGTAGTGGATCATTTTATAATATTTATTTAAAAAAATCTTAATCTTTGCATTTTTCATGATGAAAATTTAAATAAATCTAATCTATAGTCTTTGACTATAGTCTTTTACACATCCAACGTTTTCACCCCCTTTCTCCTGTGTCTGACTTCAATTTCACCTCAGTGCTTTGGTTCCTTTATTTATTTTTTTCTGGAGCCACCAACTCTGTCCTGTCTAGTTCCTTCTCATGGAGACCCCCTGCCCGTCAATTTTGTTGTTCGAGTGACCACTTTTAGCTCCTTTAGCCCCTTGCCTTCTGTGCATCTGAGCAACAAACTGCCCACCATGGGTTATTTAGCCACCTGTCTTCCCACAGGCACAGACTCCAGTGATGTGGGGTGACTAGACATTGGAACATTCAAACCTTACCGATTCTGTTATTGAGCCTCAGTTAAACTGTCCATCTCTTTGGAAATCATTTCCATGGCCCCAGTGTGCTTTTAATTTTTTAAGCGATGGCGCTGTAACTTTATCACTTACCTCAAGTTCCTTATCAGGCTTTGCCAAGTTTCATATTCTTTAATACACGTCCTGCTGGACCACGCCAGCTGAAAATCCTATAGACGCCTCAGACCCAATATATCCATGTTGAAGTCATCATCTTCCTCCTTCTTGGAGAATCTGTTCTTTCCATTATATTCCCTGGGGGACATATGACCTAGGAATCTAAGCCAGACACTCAGGACCCTGTTTTTTAATACTACCACCAATTCTTGTTCTTTCTTTCAGCTATACCCCCAGCCCTTTTTATTTTTATTTTTATTTTTTGTGGTACTGGGGATTGAACCCAGGGGAATTCTGCCTCTGAGCTACACCCCCAGCCTTTTTATTTTTTATTTTGAAATAGAGTCTTGAAGCTGGGTGTGGTGGCACACGCTTGTAATCCTGGTACTTGGGAGGCTGAGACAGGAGGACCGCAGGTTCGTGGCCAGCCTCAGCTACTTAGTGAGGCTCTCTGCAACTTAGTGAGACCCTGTTTCAAAAATAAAGAATAAAAAAATAGGGTTGGGGGTGTAGCTCAGAGGTAGAATGCCCCTGGGTTCAATCCCTAGTACCGCAAAAAAAAAAAAAAAAAAAAAAAAGAAAGAAATAGTCTCTAAGTTGCTGAGGGCATTGTTAAGTTGCTGAGGCTGGCCTTGAACTTGCAATCCTCTTGTCTCAGCCTCCCAAGTACAGGCATGGGATTATAGGCATGCACCACGATGCCCAGGTTAATACCACCAATTCTTTATCAAGTCTCATATCCTGCTTATTCCATGTGTTTCTTATTTATTCTTCCTCTTTTGCCTCTTTGGCACTTCCCTAATTCCGCTGACCATGATTTTTCGATTGTATAATTGAAGAAATGTCTCTATAGTCTTCCTGCCTCCAGGCTCAGACCGTCCAGCCTCGCCAGTGAATGCCCACTACGTGTGCAATTATGTGGCTTAATATTCTTTAGGAGCTCACCAAACATACAGGGGAGGACCACCTCTGTAGCTCCCGTACAAGAGCGCGGGCTCCTGACTACCATTTTCACCATGCAGCGCCCCCTCCTTACCTTTGGTCTAACCACGACCTTCTTGCCTCTTATTTGATTGTGCCCCATGCCTTCGCACACTCTCTATTTCCTTGAGACCTTATTTATGCTCATCCTTCACACCTTCGCTAAAGCTGTTTCCTTCTCTGATTTAGGAGTTCCTTCTTCAATCCTACTATTGCACCTTACACATAATTCTACTTCAGCGTGTATCACACAGTACAGTCTATTTACACGCCCTGCACAGGGAAAGGATTTCAAAACTTTACATATCAGGAGTTATTACAAAACCTGGTAACTGCCACAGTGGTTTAAAGGTAGGGCAGCGCTGTACCTTTAAATGACGAGAGCAGTGAAGCCTGGTTTGGGGAGAGTCGGTGACTTGGGATAGAAAGGACTTGGGTTTGGGGAAATACGCAGCAAAATGAGCACACCATTTTAAGGAGGTTACAAGAAATTTTAGTGCCATCCAATATGAAAACAAGTCCTTCTACTAGCTTTTTAAATGCCTGTCATTAAAAGAGGTGGAAAATAGAAAACATTTGTGCTGCAACAGTGAGCCTACATTGTAAAAGATAGATGAAAATCTATATGATTGCTATAAAGTTTCTTTATTTTGTGACCAATCTGCAGAAGAGATTACAAGGTGATCACCAAACATATATCCTCTTCCCATGGACACTTTATTTTTATATTGGGGACTGAACCCAGAAACATTCCACCTCTGAGCTACACCCCCAGTCCATTTTTTAAAAATAGAGTTTCACTAAATTGCTAAGGCTGATCTTCGAACCTGTGATCCTCCTGTCTCAGCCTCCCAAGTAATAGGACTGCAGGCATGTGCCACCACCTGGCTCCCTGGACACTTTAATTGGTTGTTGTCCCAGCTCCTCTTGCTGGGAAAATGTCACATATGGTGGGAGCCAGTCCCACCAGGGAAGTGTGACTGGAAATGTCACGCGCTGTATCACTGAGAGTCTTGGAAACCTCTCGAACCAATCTCCCATACTCCCAGGTGGAGATGACCCTGTGCGACCCTGGAAACGCAGTGTTGCAGAAGAGAGCACAAGGTGGGAAGAAGGGTACGCCCCTGACACGGCATGGAGGAAAGTTACCTGATTAGACTTTTTTTGTGAGCAAGAAATAAACTCGTTTTGCGATAAATGCAAAATGTCGGGATTTGTTTGTTACATCAATTATCACCCTAGCCTAGACAGAAAGGTATTTCTGTTTTCAAACATTTGTTCACAAGTTTCCTTCCTTTGAATTAACTCATATGTCAAGTAGAGCTGACATATGAAATAATTCTCCTGCTCTACCCATCTTGGTAGAAAAAACAAAAACTGAGTTTCATCCACAGAAGAGCCCTTTTGTGGATTCAGCATCTCACTTCTTTGCTTTACCATCCACTACAGTTTGTGTGTGAATGGCTTAGGCTGGCTCACTTACCTGTACAAGTCCCTGGCCTTGGGAAGGGGAAGGAGGGAGTCCAGGGCAAACTGACTTTCTGGAGCAATGGCTCGGGTTGCACCCAGCACCGCCTCTCCTGTCGCATCTACTTGAACCTGGTTACAAGGAAAGAGAAGAGAGACATGTGGTTACTAGAGAGTACAGCTGTGACTAGCTTCCCTTACTAAAAAGAAGGAAAGGAAAATAGATCTCGGGGCACAAGTGGCAGCTCCAAGGACTTCCTGATGTCTGTGTGCACTCTTTCACCCAGCGACACCTTTACCCTCTCGACAAAGGAGATAGACCAGAGACTACATTAGTGTTGTCACTGTTGCTGAAAGTATTGTTGAAGAGGTTGTTCACAGAATCTCTTCCTGTATCACCACAATTTCAAAAGAAGAAAATTTCCTTTGATTTTTTAAATTGTCTCTCGTGATTCAGATTTTTACTTTCTTTGTATTTGAGAACACATTATGGTTGGGTCTGCCTTTTGATATATGGAGAATTCAGTGTTTAAAGAACAAATATAACATATGAAAAATGTGGGGGACCTTGTAACTTTGTTAATCTATCAATGCATTCCCATAAAAGGGACAGATACAACCTAGAGGGGGGAGGGCCATGACGAGAGGTGCCTGGGGACCTCCTGCAGGGGGCCTATAGGAGAAACTCTAGTTTTGCCAGGCGGGTGGGTGAGGGAAGGTTTCAAGGCATCCCTAGACATTTATCCCAGAAGGAGAAGAAGCTTGTTCCAAGCTGATAAAAATAGTTTGTACAAAGGCATGCACAAATTGCATAAATTAGGCAATTTCATGCAAACATATTTACTATTAATTGAAAATTTTTCCTGACATAGATAAGTGATCCAAATGCATACTATGCTTATAAATGCAGTGCGTGTGTGTGTGTGTGTGTGTGTGTGTGTGTGTGTGTGTGTATGTTGGTGTTTCTTCCCATTGTAACTGTTTGGGGAAGCTGCATCAGGGGCTCAGTCAGTAACGGCTCAGGACTGCTGGACTCTTCCACAGAAGAGCGTATGCTTTCCCTGAGCGTCTCAAACACTGTTCTGTCTACACCAGACCCATCAGGGACACACTCATCTGCCCCACAAGGCAGCGCTGAGGAGCCAATGAGATAATTTGATGCATTTAATATGATTTGATGCATTTTAATATAGTACCTTTGTGATATAGCAGATATGAGGGAGCTTATAGGAATCGTGTGAGAAAATATAATAATGAAATGTAAATAGAAAATTGGGGCAAATACAAAGAAAGTTGAGATTGAATCGTGAGAGGCAATGCCATCGTTGAGTTGAACTTTAACAAGGAGCTTGTTAAAAGAAACAGCAACACATAATTGTTGATTCTTATGTTGAAAGAAAGATGTGCTACAGTTACTCAGGGGAAGCAGGGCTCTTTTTAAAAAGAAAAAAATCAAAGAAAAATGTCTTCTTTTGAAATTGTGGTATACAGGAAAAGATGTAGTGAACAATCTCCTCAAAGATACTTTCAGCAGCAGTATCAACATTAATATGGGCTCTGAGAGAAGCCAGCTCCCTCTCCAAATACGTAGCATGATGTCTGCTGATGAGATCGGATCTCAAGATAGAAGCAAGAGCACTCACAAGACGGGGTGGATTATGTTGTCTCTCAATGACCTTCAATAAATGTTGTTTTCTCTTAGCTTTGATATGCTTTTCATAACTAGGGAGAATTATTTTCTGATCAGGCTCTGCAGCTTGACTTATTTTAAATGATGAATTATTTCAAATACAAAATATCGTACAGAGAGAAATTAGAATGTACCTGTGTATCTACCACTCTGAGTTAACCATGGTTACATTTGCTTTAGACTTAAAAAAATTATAGAGCAGTTAGAAGACCCTTTGGGTTTGAAGTCCAGCTCTTCTCCTGCTTTTCTCGTAAGGAAATGACACTGTTCTGAAACTGTTTTATGTTGCTTCTGTACATGATTTTGAAACTTTTTCCCCATTTGTATGAATTCATGAACAATAGCATCATTTTATGTTCTTGACATTGATGTGACAGAATTCTGTATGTGCTATTCTATAACTATTCTCTAATTGTGTTTCTTCCCACTAATATTCTTTATCTTTAAAAAATTATTGTTATACTGATCTCCATAGTAGTTATACTAATTTACAATCCTACCAACAGTCTGCTAGTGTTCTTCCCCACTCCCCCATCCTCACCAGCATTTATTGTTATTTGTATTGATGATTGCCATGGAAACCACCATGTAGAGAAAAAGATTTATTGGTAGGGATTTGTTTGTGTAATTATGAAAACTGAGACATCCCATAATCTGCCATCTACAAACTGGAGGCCCAGGAAAGCTGGTGGTGTACTTCCAGTTCAGACCCAAAGACCCGGGAGTGTAAATCTCAATCTGACTTCAAAGATTTGAGAACCAGGAGCAGCAATGTCCATGGGCAGGAGTGGATGGATGTGGCAGCTCAAGCAGAGAAAAAAACACCTTTTCTCCATCTTTTTGTTCTATTCAAGCCTTCAACAGATTGGATAAGATGATGCCCATCTGCATTGATGAAAGCAATGTCTATCAAATCAAATGCTAATCTCTCCAGAAACACCATCCAGACACACCAGAAATAACACTTCACCAACTATCTGGGCTTCCCTTATCCCAGTCAAGTTCACACATAAAATTAAACCTCATAAGTCCCAAATCTACAACTAAAGATGGGAAGATATTTCCCTCTCGTTAGTATAGGATTTGCAGGTCAAGACATTAATAAAACGTCCTGAGGGAGAGCCCAAGTCTTCAGATTCCTAGACAGGAGATGGCTTGGAGATTTGATGGAGATTCATTCTAACCTGAGCTCACCAGTCAGGCTTTGCCATAATGACAAACTGTGTAGAAATATAACTGCAATGAGAAACAAGGTGACATTCCATTTATTCTGGATCCTACTATCTGGCACATGACATTGGGAGTCATTTCAGTGAATGTATAGGTGTGAGTGATGTAGTCTGTAGTTTCTGTATGCCTCGATTCTACCAGAGCGACAGACTCCATGATATCAGCTATCATTTACTTATGATTCCCTCTGTCAAGAGCACAGGGTTACATCCTGGGGGTTCCAGTGTGGCTGCAGGGTTGCAGGTGGTTCAGGACCCGCACCCGGCGGCGGCGCTCAACTTGAGCACATCCTGGGGACTGGGTTGATGGAAATGGCCAGGATCCAGGTGACAGTGGACACTGCCAGGAGGCTGATGTAATGGCAGCTACAGGGAGGTGGGCGCGGCAGGCAGGTGGGCCATTGTCCCGCGAGGCCTTAACAAGCGCCATGCATTAGATGTCTTCTATTCAGCTAGGTGTAGTTTATCACCTCACCAGTTGACTCTAAGTCAGTGCTACAAAGTTGATTACTTACTGTTTGCAGTGTCCTTTCTGTTTGCAGCAATTTTAAGAAAACATGTTCCTTTTGACTTTAAAAATTTAAAAAGCCCTCACTGATCCTTTACTGATCCCTGTCATTTAAGAACCTGGTTTACATATGTTTTGCTGATGATATTCCTGTTCTTAACCCTTTTAAGTAAGTTTTTGCTCATGTATGGGGGCTGCTTAATTGGATATCTTGGTTGTAATATTACTTTTTATTCTTTGTGCAGTCTGCAGAACCAGATAGAAACAATTGATGCTTCGCAAACTTAAAGTTCCAAAACTTATATTTTTGGCCCTTTTTAAAAACTAAAGGGTGATATGTTGGGGGCCATCTTAGCCCATGCAATGAGGTCACCATTTTGGACTGGCTCAGCTAGGTACACAGTACGTGCTGAGTGGAAATTGTCAGCACATAGACTAGCTTCCTTGGACTGGATGGGACTGAAAGGTGGACTTCGATGACCTTCTATTCTCCCTGAAATGTTTACCTTGCCACTCCCTAGACTTAGCTCATGACTGTCACACCCTAAACCTAGCTCCTGACTGCCTTTTCCTAAAAACTTAGCCTGTAACCCTAAACTTAACTCATGACCCTCTTGCCATTTGCTTTGTTTAGACCCTTAATAAAAAGGGATGCTGGCTGCAGGAGATTGGGAGAATTGCCTGGCTGCTCTTCCTCGGCCAACCCTGTTATTAAAAATTACAATTTTGGACCCAGAGTCATTTATGTGAGGGACTTCGGCAAGCAGTAAACGCAGCACCGGTCCATCACAAGTAAAGAATTTTTTGTTGTTGTTCTCAAGTTCTGGGCTTTGGAGTTACGACTTTTCCCAAGTTTCATTGATGATGGGATCCTTGTCTTCATTTTCTATGGTTCAGGTTTTTTTTTTTAATTGACTTCAGGAATAAAAGAGAAATAAAGAAAAACTTTATTATATTCTTACCTAGAGGAAAACTCAACATTTTCTTAATATAACGCAGTGGCTGTTAAACTCTGGCTACACATAAGAATTCCTTGGGGGAGCTTTTACAATTCCAGCAACAGACCACATACCAGACATTTAAACCAGAATCTCTAGGGCTGAATCCAGGCATTGGTCATTTTTTAAAACTTCCCAGGTGATTCTAAAGTACAGCCTCTGATATTTCCTTCTGAAGATTTTTTTTCTGGAGAATCTGAATAATTTGGCATAGATATTCACATCAATTTGTCTTTGTGGAACAAATTCAATTATTTTTAGTCTCAATGAATTCCAATTAAAGGCTATGATGTTTCCATTTCAATTAACTATACACACATAAACTATACATAAAATATTTTCAGAGTGATACTGTTCTTAGGAACTAATTTTCATTTTTAAGATACTAACTATAAAATAATACAATGTAAAGAATATTATTGTAGAAGATAAAGAGAGAAATGAGACATCAAACTTAATAGTAATGCATTGTATTAATTTGCTATGGCTGCTATAAAAGTGCCACAGACTGGGAGGCTTAAGAAAACAAAAATTCATTTTCTCATAGTTAGGAAGACTGGAAGTCTGAGAGCAAAACTTTGGCAGGGCTGGTAAGGTTTCTCTCTTTGGCATATAGGCGGCCTCTGTTGTCACATGGTCTCCTCTATCTACCTGTCTGAACCCTTCTCTTTCCTTATAAAGAGTCCTATCGGTCTATCCTAATGATCTCATCTTAAGTTTATTTAAATATGCTTTTACTGGTGCATTGTCGTCTCACATCATAACGTAGCTCAGAGTGATAGGGACAAACATGCACCCAGCACTTGGTGAGCTTCCCCCGGCTCCCTCTCCACTCTCTCCCCTTCCCCACACATGATATTGAGGCTTGCATTGGTAATTTTTCATGAATACATAACATCAATGGAAGTGTTTCCTTCATTAATTCTCCCTCCCCCTCCCCACTCTCCCCTCACCCCCTCCATCGCTCCCCTGGGGTTTCTTCTCCATTATCTAAAGTCCCTGTTGTGTAATGACCTCCTTAAAGACCTATCTCCAAATGCGCTCACCTTCTGAGGTACTAGTGGTTAAGATGTCTACATATGAATTTTGGAGGAAATGGTTTAGTCTATCACATACATTGAATAATAAATTTTGTGACTTTTATGGGGATGCCAGAGTTTTGGAATTACAACATTGAAATAACAGATAAATGTGAAATATAATTAGGTGCAAAACTTTTATCAAAATGTTCCAAATGCAAGTTTTCTCATTATTATTTTCTATAATAAAGGTATTATGTACTCATAGAAATTTTGTGAAGTACAATGAAGTGGAGAGTAAAAACATCATGTTTTTCATTACTTATTGTAAGTACTCTTCACATTTTGATGTGTTTTTTCTTGTCTCTTTCCTATTCAAGTAAAAAAATTAGTCAGTAAATGTGGTATATATGTAATTATGCATTCTACTTTTTAAATTATTTTACTCAATATTACTTAAACATCCACATTTTTTACTTTTCATAAAACATCTTTTCAGGTGAATAACACTGTATGGCGTCAACAGAAACACTGTTTACATATGGATTCTGCTCACCGTTGGACACGAGTTATCAGTCAGCAAACAGATTCACAATTAAACTAAGTGATTGGGGAGATTTTTGAAAAATAGATTTGATTTTTTAGACCAATTTTATATCTGCAGAAAAACCAGGAAGACAGTACAGCCCAGTTTCCCTTTATTAACATCTTACATGTAACATCTTACATCTTAGTGTGGTACATTGATTGTGATTAATGAATCAATATAGATACATTACTATTAACTAAAGCCCATTGTGTATTCAAATTTTTTTTCTTTTTAGTTTGTACCTAATGTCCTTTTTCTATTCCAAGATCTCAAACAGGATACCACAGCGCATCGAGTTGTCCTATCTCCTTAGGATCCTGTTGTCTGTGATGGTTTTCCAAATGTTTCTGTTTTTGGTGATCTGGACAATTTTGAGGAGTTCTGCTTAAGTATTTTGTAGGATGCCACTGTAAGGGAATTTATTTTTCTGACTTTTCCCTTATAATTAGACTGGAGTTTTAAATTTGGGGGAGGAAGACCACAAGTAAAGTTTCATTTTATTACTTCATATCCAGGGTGCATAGATTAGCATGAGTTATCACTGTTTTGTTTTTTTTTGCGGTACTGGGGATTGAACCCAGGGGCATTCTACTCCAACCTACACCCCCGCCTATTTTTTTATTCTTCATTTTGAAACAGGGTCTCACTGAGTTGCGGAGGCCTCACTAAGTAGCTGAGGCTGGCTGCGAACCCGGATCCTCCAGTCTCAGCCTCCCAAGTACTGGGATTACAAGTGTGTGCCACCATGCCTGGCGAGTTATCACTGACCAACTGAGCACGTGACTGAGCACCTGACCCAGGTAGAGTTTGTCGTTTCTCACTATAAAATTACTCCCCCCTTTCCTGTGCTGTACTCATTGGGGGAAAAATCATAAACAGCCCATAGTTAAGAGTGGGAATGTATGCCCCCCTCCATGAGGGATATATCTATGTAAATTATTTAACATTCTCCTGCAAGGGAGATTTGTCTCTTGTTCCCCTTTATTTATTTATTTAAGCATTTATTAGTATCACTATTGACTCATGCGTCATATTTTATACTCTGGATTATAATCTGCTTATAGTTTGAATGTGTCTCTTCCAAAATTCATGTTGAAACTTAGAATACCCATTGTAGTGGTATTCAGAGCTGGGGCCAGTTGGGTGTCATGGTGCACACCTGTAATTCCAGCTACTCAGGAGGCTGAGGCAGGAGGATTGAAAGTTTAGGGCCTGCCTGGGCAACTTAGTGACACTCTGTCTCTGTCTGTCTGTTTCTCTCTCTCTCTCTCTCTCTCTCTCTTTCTCTCTCTCTCTGTCTCTCTCTTTTTCTCTCTCTCTCTCTCACACACACATACACACACACACACACATACACATTATAAAGGGTTGAGGATATAGCTAAGTGGTAGAGCATTTGCCTGGCATGCATGCAGCACAGGATTCAATCCCCATTACTGAAAAAAAATTTTTTAAAGAGCTGGGGGCCTTTTAGAAGTTATGAAGTCCTGTGGCTCCTCCCTCCTGAATGGATCTGCATCTTATATAAGGGCTGGAGGGGTCTCGCCTTTGTGTACTTTCTACCAGGTGAGGACAGTGTTCATCTTCTTGGAGGATGCAGCAAGAAGGCAGGAGTCCTCGCCAGCCACTTAACCTGCTGCCACCTTGACCTTAGACTTCCCAGTATTGAAAACGGTGAGAAACAGGGGCCGGGGGTACGGCCCAGGGGTAGAGGGCTTGCTAACATGCGTGACACCCTGGGTTTGATCCCTAGTACCACCATCACAACAAAACCAACAAAAACCCCCAACAAAACAGTGAGAAATAAATGTCTATTATTTATGAATTACCCACTCTGTGGTATTTCATTAAAGCAGCACAAATGGACTAAGACAAAATCCAATACGACTTTATTTTCTTGCTCAAATTGTTTCAACTAAGCAACCTATTTGGGGAAGCTCTTTCAATTGGCTTCTAGGTAACACACATCCATCAATGTAGGATTTTTTGTTTGTTAATTTTAGCTCTTTCTTACTTTCTTTTCCTTTTTCTTTACCTTTTTCCTGACTTTCTGGCGCTATAGAATGCTTTAGGCTTATTTTGTATATTGCTCATCCCAGTCCTAGAATCAGCCATTTTTCCAAGGAGCCCTGATTCCTTTTTTTGGAGAATAGTATTTTTTTTTTCAAAATAATAAAAGCAAGCATGTCTATATGCTAATCAATATATTTTCCTCAAAGTTAATGAATAAAATTTGGTTTCCAAAATAAATAGTCCTACTTTAAATGCACAGTAATTATCATTTCAAATATATGTTTAGATGGTTTAGCTGTGTTGTCGATACATTCTGGTTCCTTGTCATAAGTACATTGCTTATGAAAACTAAAACTTTGTAAACTGTTTTCAATCTCTACCTTCTTCAGTTTTTTCTCCCAACAATAGTGACATCCCCAATGTCCCTGTGGGTGTCTCTCTCCTCTAGTCTTACCTGCACATTGGCTCCAGTCCAGGGGACCCTGACAATCCCTGGAGTTTCTGGAGAGAGTGATTAAGGAGGTAACACAACGTTTTAATCCTCCAGCTTCTCTCATTTAACAGAAGAATGTATCTTTTCATGCCATTGACAATGCTCTTACCAAGGTCACCACTGACTCATGTATTTTTTGCTACATCCAGCAGACGCTTGAGTTTGTATGTGGTTATTTGACCTTCCAGCTGCACTTGGCACTCTGAGCATCACCCTCTTCTGCAAGCACCGTCATTCCTCGTCCTTCCCGCCTCTCCTTCCTTTTCAGCTCTGGAGCCAGACTGTCTGCCTCAGCTCCTGGCTCTGTCATTATTAGCTGTGTGACCTTGGGTGAGTCATTAAATCTCTTTGGGACCTAGTTTCCTTGTAGCACAATGGGGTAAAGGCAGAAGCTCTATTATAGAACAGATGTGAGGATTCAATGAATCAATATATGTAACATTATTCAAATAATGCGCCACGGTTCAGTACCACTTAATTCAAAGCCAGGGGTGTGCTGGTAGACTGGCTTTCTGAAAAGTAAAAGCCCCATCTGTATCATTTGCCAATTTACCTGGTGTAAATGCTCCTGCCATTCCTGAACACGTAACAGTTGGTTCTCCCAGGAGTTGCCTTCAGAACATCACTGACATCCCCAATGTCCCTGTGGGTGTCTCTCTCCTCTAGTCTTACCTGCACATTGGCTCCAGTCCAGGGGACCCTGACAATCCCTGGAGTTTCTGGAGAGAGTGATTAAGCTACTTTTCCCCTTGACTTTCTAATTATTTATTTATTTACTTTTTGCAGCACTGGGGATTGAATCCAGGGCCATTCTACCTCCAAGCTACACCCCCAGCCCTATTTTTATTTTTTGAAACAGAGTCTCGCTAAGTTGCTGAGACCGGCCTCGAACCTGTTTTCCTCCTATCTCAGTCTCCCAAGTACTAGACAATCATGTGCCATCACACCCAGCTCCCCTTGGCTTCTTTTTTTATCTCCCCTTGGCTTTTTAATCTACTCTGCTCAGTCCGCATTGTGGCCTTCTCTTCCTCTGCCAATTTCTTAAACATCTGCCCTAGGCTTTCCTATTGTTTTAACTTGTAGACTTTCTATGAACAATCTTAGTTATTTTTTAAAAAAGTGAAATGCAACTTGCATATTTTGCAGTTCATCCATTTACAGTGTACAATTCAATGGTTTTTGGTATGTTCACAGAGTTGTGCAACCATCACCACAATCAATTTCAGGATATTTGTAATCATCCCCAAAGAAATCCTGTAACCATTAGTAGCCATTCTCCATGTCTTCCCCTCCTCCACCATACCCAGCTATTAATAAACTTCCTGTCCCCACGAATTTGCCTGTTGTGGACATTTCGTGTAAGTTGAATCATATATAACACTTTGTGTGTGTCTTCTCTCACTTAGCAAAACATTTTCAAGGTTCATCCATGCTGTATCCTATATCAATATTTCACTTCTTTTTAATGCTGAATAATCTTCTATCGCATGGCTCTACCATGTTTAATTATACATTCATCAGTTGATGGACATTAGGTTGTTTCTACATTTTGGCAATTAGGAAGAATATTCCTAAAGCCTTTGTGTGGACATATTTTTGCATTTCTCTTGAGTATATGGAAGTGCAATTGGCAGGTCATACGCTATCTCTATGCTTAACTTTTTGAGAAATTTCCAAACTGATTTGCTAAGAGGCCACAACATTTTGTGTTCTCCCTAGCAGTGTACACAGGCTGCAGTCTTTCCACATCCTTACCAATGTCTGTTACTTATCTGTGTTTTCATTATCATTACCTTAGTGTGAAATGATATTTCTTTGTAATTTTGATTTGCATTTTCCTGATGGCTGATGATATTGAACATCTTTTCATGTACTTATTGACCATTTGTACCTCATGTTTGGAGAAATATCTATTTATATCTTTGTCTATTTTTAATTGGGTTATTTGTTTTTTATTGAGTTGTAATCTCTTCCACTGATGGCTTCAATTAATTTTTATTCTTTTGACTCTGAAAATAAATATTTTGAGTCCATATTTCTTATCTGAACTTCATGGATAGCAGCCACAAATTCAACATGATCTTGTCTTTCTGAGTTATTATCTCATTGAAAAGACCCCCTAGTCACTCTGAAACCTGTCATCTTTTCCCCCCTAAATCAAGCTAACTACCACATACTATAGTTTCTTCCTCCTAGAAAATTTCTAAAACTTCTATCTCTATTGCCAGCTTCATCTAGACCACCAGAAACACTGAGCATCTGTAACAGCCTCTCCACTGATTTTTTAAAGCCCTGTTCCATTTGTTGCATTTCAGAGTATATATTTTAAAATATAAATCCAGTCATGTTATTTTCCTGATTAAAACCTTTCAATGGTTGCCTTTCACTTTTAGTATAAAATTCAAATTCATGTATTCTATAGAAAAGATAACTTCCTAATAATTAAAACTATCAACAGTATATTGGATGAACTCACTCCCTGCTCCACATACACTGACCTCATGGCCAGGAAGCAAAAGAGAAGAATGGTTTTCCATTATTCTCTTCAAGGGCGCACCCCCAATGACAGAAAGCCTTCCTACTAGGCCCCAATTCTGAAAGGTTTTACCACCTCCCAGTAGTGCCTCTTTGGGCACCAAGCTTCTAACACATTGGACGTTTGGGGAACATTTAAGATTCAAATTATAGCACCATGTCTAAAAGTGTAGGCTTTGTACAAAAATCCAGGGAAAATTCTTGTCAGGATGAAGAGGTCAGGAAGTTGGCATCAATTACAAAACTTGTAAGCTTGCTGACAGCTGGTTATATATCAAGTGGACACTTAATTTAAAAGGGCATGGATATCAACAAATATCATGTATTCTGTAACAGTCAAAGCATAGTGTCCCAAAAGCTTACTACATCCACAAAGACCAGAGTATTCTGTGCTGTGACTCGCCAGTTCTCTGTGGGCTTGCTGTAATCTCAGCCTTGTCCTCCGTATCACTATATGCCTGGTATTACGCTGGGATGCTCAACCATTATGCTATTCTTGGGTGATCTAGGGTCTTCTAAACCCTTGCTACTCCAAGTGTATTTTGTGAGCCAGAAAATCGGCATCATCTGGGATATTGTAAGAAAATGAAGACTCTCAGGCTCTCCCAGGACCATCTGAATCACCTAGATACCTAGGTGATTAACAGGCCCATTAGAGTTTGAGAAGCACTGGCCTCATCAGTGCCCATTCTTAGTCAATCTCCCTGACCATCAGTAAGCAGACCATGGTCACCCTGTAATTTCCTTTCTAATCTACTTCTCAGAGGTAAAACAGGATGAAGAAATCATGCATCTATTAAAAACAAACAACAAACAGTATGTCTTAGTCTATTTTCTGCTGCTATAACAATATCACAAACTAGGTAAATTATAAACAATGGAAGTTCATTTGATTCATATTCTGGAAGCTGGGAAGTCCAAGGTCAAGGGGCTACATGTGGAGAGGGCCATCTTGCTGTGTTATAACATGGCGAGAGAGCACACAAGAGGGAGGAAAAGGGGGCTGAGTCTCCCTTTAATAGTTAACCCACTCCTGTGATAACAGCTCTAACCCATCACAAGGGCGGTGCCCCATGACCTAATCAATCCCCTCCTCCTGGTCCCACCTCTTCATACCTTCACACTGGCAATTAAATGTCAATGTGAGTTTTGGAGAGGCATGAAAACTGTAGCAAAGAATCAATCACTCATTCTGTGATATACATCATATCAGGGGCTGGAACTATAGTGACAGGGACATAATTCCTGCCCAAAGAGTGCACTTTCGGGCAAGTTACTTTGCAAATCTGCCATCTTTTTTTTTTTTTTTTGCGGTACTGGGGATTGAACCCAGGGGCATTCTACCTCTGAGCTACACCTGTAGCCCTATTTTTTATTCTTTACTTTGAAACAGGGTCTCACTAAGTTGCAGAGGGCCTCTCTAAGTAGCTGAGGCTGGCCGCGAACCTGGATCCTCCAGTCTCAGCCTCCGAAGTACTGGGATTACAAGTGTGCACCACCACGCTCCTCATTCCCTTTAATAAGCAAACTAAATATGTGGGCTTGTATCCATTAGCATTCCTGCAGCTATAATCAAAAGATTGACCACGTAACTTAGAGGAAAGAAGATTTATCTTCTTACAGTTTTCTTACAGTTTTGTCAGTTCATGTGAGCTGAGGACGGCGGATCTCAGGGAGATGGAGGGAGAGCACATGGGCTGTGCTCCTCACATCATGGAGGCTGGAAGCAAGAGAGAGTGAGCAGGGGGAGGAGGAACCATTTATATAATCCCCAAGGCCACATCCCCAGGGACTACCTCCTCCAGCCACCCCCTACCGGTCTACCAGGTACCACCCTAGTAAATCTATTACAATGGATTTAGCCACTTCTGGGATTACAACCCTCATGACTCAAGTACATCAGCTCTGAATATTAATAAATGAGCTCTTTAGGGGACATTTTATATCTAACTATAGTAGGGCTCTACCTTATATTGCTATGCATAGTCCAGTGGCTTTCTTGATATTTCTAAGGATGCTGGGAAAGCAGCGCCGTCTTCCTCCAGCCACTTCTCTAGTTCGAACTCTTGCGCATAGCTGTGTACGCATCACCGCTTTGCCCTACGTGGAATTCATGGACAGAGCTGCTTCCCATTCTTCCCCAAGAACCATTAACACTAAAGGCTTAGGGATAATAGAGAGGACTTATAGCACAGTCAAGAAACACAGGACGGCACTCAGACTCTCCAAGCCAGCCTCCCAGGGCATCCCCTCTTGGTGACTTCTCTTCTCGGTTGGGACCTGTCGCCATATTACTGTGGCACATTCCTCAAATTGAATTTCGTCCCCTATTTCTCATTTCCCTAGGACTCCCCAAACCCTGGCTTTTCCTGTATCCCTCCAAAGCTGCTAAGAAGAAAGCAAAAAGTCTTCAGTGTTATAAAAAGAAACACAAGCAAAACTTCTGTCTCAGGAAAGTACCCCTTTGCTTTGTGAGGCAGAGCAATCCATCTCTTTATTGACGAATTTTCAGAATAAAAGGCTTATTTCTCCCAAATGAAAAATCAGTTCCCTGTGCACTCCAGATGAATTATATAGTCCCATCAAATAGTTTTAAAAATACAATATATTTTCCATCGACTCAGAAAATTACTTGTCAGTATAACGAAGATCTCCACAGAGGAAAGCACGGAGCAATAGCAGAGATGGAACAGAGTCCTGGGTTGTGGACAGCTGAGGGTGGATGTCCAGGGAAGGCTTTCTAGATGCTGTAATAAGATTTTTCTTTTTGGTGTGTGTATGTGTGGTACTGGGGGTTGAACCCAGGGACGTTCTAACTCTGAGCTACATCTCCAGCTCTATTTTATTTTTATTAACAGGGTCTCACTAAGTTGCTCAGGGTCTTGTTAAGTTGTTGAGGCTGTTCTTGAGCCCACTATATTCCTGTCTCAGCCTCCAAGAAATGGGATTACTGGTATTCACCACCATGTCTGACTGTAATATGAATTTTTTGAAGAATCAGTATGCTTAAGAGTCAATAAATACAGACAGAAGAGAATCAGAAAAGGAATAAGTATGGTGATAAAATTTTGGGCGTGCTGGTTTGAGAGACTAGAGCATATTCAAGTGGAGAGAATCTTCTACTACCGATGGTAACTGAAGGCGTGGGAAAGAATGAGTTCACCACAGTGAGAGGAAAACAAGGCTGGAGTTTGTCCTGGAATACCCGACAGAGTGCAGAAGAAGAGAGGCCATAAATGCCCAGAGAAGGAGTGGTGCTGGAAAAAGGAGGAATACAATAAGAAGGACAAAGAAGGAGAACTTCAAGAATAATGAGGCCCACAGTCTCAAATGCTGCAGAGAGACCAAGTGAGGAAGATCAAGCGTCATCCACGGGATATAATATGGAAGAAGCCACCTGGGCTCTTACACAATGAGCCTCTTCCAAGACAGACCCGCAACCAGGAGCTCACACCGAGAACCTTCTACTCAGATTCCTGTGCACAGAGTGGGGTAGTGAGACACTCGCTCTGAAGTTGGGGACCTGTTCCCAGAAGAGCAATATCTTTCTCTGTGGAGTTTCTTTCCTGAGCAACGGGGCATTTATAGTACTGGCTCAATGAAGAGCAACTCAAATTGTCTTTGTTATCTCTCGACCCTAAGAGTATCTCTCTAGCTAAGAATCACCCCTCAACCAGTCTACTTCTCAATTGTTTTCTCTTTTACTTTCACTAGGAACTTAATGGGAACAGGCAAGTCATAAATTCCAGAGCTGTTAGACATGTAAGTCAAGTCATAATAATTCCTTGCTCAGAGCCTTTAATAGTTCCCCATCTTACTAAGAAAACACACAGCAACAGTCCGCACACTCTGTCCCTCTTACCTCTTTGACCTCATCTCCTTCTCCTCTCCCTTGCTCTTATTCTGGCTTCTTTGCTGCTCCTTAAACAATCCAGACCGCAGGACCTTTGCACTTCGATGTCCCTCTACCCACAATGCTCTTTCCCTACATAATTCCCTGGCTTATGCCTCTTTGAAGATCTTTGCTTAAATGTCACCCTGTAAGGATCTCCACTGACCAACGTATCTTAAATTTCAACCATTCTTATCTCACTTCCCAGCCCTTGGGTTTCTCTGTTGTCTTCATGGTCACCCAACAAAGTATACGCCGTTCATCTCACTCCACACAAGCTCCAGGAGAGAAGGAGTTTTGACTATCTTTTACTTATGGATCCCTCAAATCTTTCACAGTCCCTGGCATAAAATAGAGTCTTAATAAATATTTGTCAAATAAATGAATAAATGAATGAATGAATGAATGAATGATAAACACTGGTCACCCCTCTCTACCTACATAGACCCCTACAGGGTCTCTGTGACCCTGGGGCCCACATTTAATTTTCCTAAGACTACCTGGCCTGCAGAGAGTGGGAGGGAATGTGGTAGGTGTGGAGGATGGGGGTCTCGGAGGGGACCCAGAGGTGCAGTTAGAAGTGGGGGCGGTGGGGGGGCTCAGGAGCCTTGCTCCAGTGACACCAACGCTCATAGTGTTGATACGGTTGATAGGGCAGGTTCTGTGCAGCGACTTTAAAGCAATCGGGCAAATCTTTAATGCTAGGTATAAACGTCTGTTTCAGGAAGGGGCTGTAATTTGAAGGGGCCTGAAAGCTCAGTTCCTTTGGCTCTGTCCTGTGTGTGTGTGTGTGTGTGTGTGTGTGTGTGTGTGTTACTGGGGGTTGAACCCAGGGGCACTTTACCTCTGAGCTACACCCCCAGACCTATTGAGGTCTCACATGCTGGCCTCAAACCTGCCATCTTCTCATCTCAGCCTCCCAGTACTGGGATTACAGGCGTGCACCACCATGCCCAGCCTGGCTTTACCTTTGTGCTTATCCTATTTTTCTCTTGCAAATTTCAGGCTTGCCTTAAAAATGTGACTGGTGTGTGTTGCTGCTTTCTGCTCTCAGCCTGGTTGTTGAAGCAGGAGAAGCAAAGAAACCACAGGCAGCTCTTATGTGCAAGTCAGGAGCTGAGATGAGTTTATCTGTGCTTAACCTGTGAGAGGACCGTGGGACACGCTTCCTCTCTGGGAACGCTCTGTGTGTGTGTGTGTGTGTGTGTGTGTGTGTGTGTTGCAAAGCATCTGTCCCTAAAGCAACAATCTGACACACTGAGCTGTTTTTTTAATCCCTTTCTCTTTCTTCTGTGAAAGTCGACACTGAGAATTGACATAGACTTGATCTTCCCACACACCAAAAAGGTGATCGAGCTGTTGAAATGCAAGTGACAACTCTTCAGGCAGGTTTTTAAAAGCTACATTTTTTTACCCCCCAAAGCTGACTGATTTAAAACAACAAAACAGTGCTGGGCGTGGTGGTGCACTCCTGTAATCCTAGTATTTAGGAGGCTGAGACAGGAGGATCCCAGGTTCGAGGTCAGCCTTAGCAGATTAACAAGAACCTCAGCAACTTAGTGAGACCCTGTTTCAAAATAAAAAAAAAATAAAAATAGGGCTAGGGGTATAGTTCAGAGGTAGAACACCACTGGGTTCAATCCCTACTAGCATACACATACCAACCAACCAACCAACTAGCCAACCAACCAACCAACCAAGCAAGCAAGCTGGCGGTCATAGACAGGACTTGACACATTCCCACTAAACATGATACAATGCATTGTGTGTTCTGGGGTTCACCTCCCCTTAGGCATCTAAGAAGCAGGGAAGCTTCTGGGTCCTGTGATCAAGTGTCAGCCCTAAGAAGCCACAGCACTTACCGTCTCTTGCATCGGCAATGGTCATGGAGTCAAATGAAGTGAGCCCCACAGCCACAGTGGCAGGAGCCTCTAGTCCCAGCTGCTCAGGAGGCCGAGGCAGGAGGATCCTGAGTTCAAGGCAAGCCTGGGCAACTTAGTGAGACCCTGAGCAAAACCTCATTTCTTCCAGAGCCACAAGAAATCAAATCTGGGTTTATGCTCCCATTACAAAGTGCAAGACCCATGTATTTCAGAATTCAGTGGTTAATAAAGGAAGACCAAAGGCTGAGATGACAAGAAAGACTAGTGTCCTACAGTACAGGGGGAGATTTATGCCTTTTTACATTGTACGCATGACTGTTTCATAATCATTTATGAAAGATTAAGAACCACAGGGCACGGTAGGGCACATCTCTGTACTTATGTCATTCTTAAATTGTGATTTAGGGTTCTAGGCCCTAATCAGATAAGTGATATTGACAGTAGATGTGATATTTATGGAAAAATTTAACCTTGGGTTAAAAAGACTCCTGTGTGTGTGTGTGTGTGTGTGTGTGTGTGTGTGTGTGTGTACACCAAACAAATAATTCTAGTAATTTATTACATAGGTTCATGTTCAGCTAAAATTACACAAGGGCTCATTTATTCATATGCATGGCTTAGTGAAGTTCACGGTGAAGCTGCGAGGAGGGCATGGTTTTTCTCTTTTGGAGACAGGGAAGCTGAGTTTCCATGAGTCTGAGGGTCACACAACTAGTAAGGAAGGTAAGGTAGGACCAGGTCACCTGAACGTATGGCCATCCCACTGTCCCATAGATATATATAGTTCCTCCTCATCAAAATTATATTCATGGCCATCATCATCACCTTCTACCTTTCTTCTTCATCATCCTCCTCTTCGTTTTCAATCACGGCAAGTTTAACTTTTTTTTTCCTGTGGAACCCTGCTACCACTTCCAGGGACAGATTGAGTTCCAGATAGACTGAAGAGTTGTATATCCTCCTCCTCTTCATCGTCTGAGCCTCACTCTTCCTCCACAGCTAAGTGCTGTCCACTGATAAGCACAGTCGCAGAGTCACAGTTCAACCTTATGACCACGGATGCGTTATTTCAAAGCCCCCAGAGGAAGTGGCCGGCTGTACAGACATCTGCAGAGTTGCCAGTGTGACTTTAATTGTACTACCGCCCTCGTGGCTCATCGCCTCCGCCTCACCAGTGTGCTCTGCACCTTTGCACGAGCTCCTAAACTGTTCTGAAAGACAAATGATGCTCATCTTTCACTTCATTTGCTTTTGATGAGTATTTCCATAGGAAAAAATTTTCTTTGCAGAAAATGTCAGTTTCCTGAAAGAGGAAAACAGTCCTTGAAAACATTAGAATGGCGAATAGAGATAAAAAAGGGTTTTAAAGAATTTGAGGTCTAGAGACACCTCAAATTCCTTTTGGGCTCCCCAGCCATTTCTTAAAGATCCCATTTTTTTTTCTTTTTTTTTTGTGGTGCTGGGAATTGAACCCAGAGGCGTTGTACCTCTGAGCTACACCCCCAGACCAATTTTATTTCTTATTTGGAAACAGGGTCTCACTAGGTTGCTGAGATCCTCACTAAATTGCTGAGGTTGTCCTCGAACCTGTGATCCTCCTGTCTCAGCCTCCAAAATACAAAGATTACAAGCGTGTGCCACCACACCCGGCTCCAAGATCCCACTTTCAAAACTGTCCCTACAGTTTTTGTTGAAGGCTCAAGGGACTCACATCTCTAGGCCCAGAATAGTTGATCAATAAATATTTGTTGGCTATATTAGTTTCCTCTTGCGGCCATAACAAATTCCCATGAACTTAGTGTTTTCAAACAACATGAATTTATTATCTTAAGTTCTGGAGGTCAGAAGTCCAAAATGGATTTTACTGAGCTAAAATCAAAGTGTCAGCAGGGTTGGGTTCCTTCTGGAGACTTTAGGGGGGACTCCATTTCCTTGCCTTTTCTAGCTACTAGGGGCTGCCCACATCACTTGGTTTGTGGCCTTTTTCTCATCTTCACAGCCAGCAACATCAGGAAGAATACTCTCATGCATCTATCTTTTTGGTTCTTCCTCTTCCATTGTGAGGACCCTGGTGATTAGACCCCTCCCACCCCCAGGAAATCCAGGACCATCTCCCCATCTCAAATCCACCCCCATCTCCCCCATCTCCCCATCCACCACCTGCCTTTCCCTTTGCCATGTAACATAACATTCACAGGTTCTGGGGCTTGGGACAGACCTCTTGGGGTGGAGCATTATTTTGCTTACCACACAGACTAACTAAACAAAGTGGAAAAGAAAAAGTTTTGTCTAGTCATCTCTGTATTTTTATTCAAACCATGCTTTTGAATCGACCATGTAAAAAGACTTAAAATCTCAAAATAACCCAAAGTCCTGGAAAATTATATTCATCACTTTGAAAACAATAATGATAATGAAAGATAAAAATGATGAATATCATAGAGAATTTAGATTTCTATTCTATAAAAAAAGAAGCAAGCTCTTTCATCAGAAAAACAAAACAAACACACAACACCCAACAACAATGCAAGGACTTAAAACCATCATGTCTATTTTATAACTGGCCTCCTCAGTCATGATAAAATAATTAATATGAAATGAGGGAATATAAAAAATCCCAGAGACATCCTTTCCTATGATCCTCAAATATAGATTCCCCAGTAAAGCAAGTCAAATGAGCTGCAATATTTTGTCAGTATTCTGCTGGGAATAGTGCTTAAAAATGTGCTAACAGTACATTTTAAAAATTGCTATGAGATACAATGATGAACTTTGTTCTTTCTACCAATAACTTCAGTGAGTAACACTTGACAGCAAGATTACTACTGCAAGCATTTCATCGACGAGCCCCGCCTTAGCCCTTCCCCCACCCACCTGGGATCCACTTCACCCCACAGAATGACCCAAGTATTCATGATTTTTCCCACCCAAAAAAAAAAAAAAAAAGAAATGCAACCCTTTCTAACCCAGTTTGAAGGGCATGTAAGCGTAGACATTGAGATTCCAATTCCAGATTTAGGTTACAGATAGCATGTGATTTGGTTTTAGCATCTACTATTTTCCTTTCATATCCAAATACAATTTTGACATGATATTCTCAAACCATGTCAATAAAATGGTGTCACATCCTGATGCCCATTTCTATGACAAAAATGACCAGATCGGGAGGAGTAATCATCTCATTTGGAATTTATAATCTCGCATTTCCTCTCCATTATGACCTCGGTTATGAGAGGTCTTATTTACCACTTTTTCCTTCGGGATCTTGTTGCTGTAGATAGATGACTGTCAAGTGTTAAGACACCGTTGAAAGTCACGCCCTGAAAATGGACAAGGGCTGGATTTCTAGCCAGCGTCTGATATTCATGT
This sequence comes from Glis glis, assembly GCA_004027185.1. NCBI lineage: Eukaryota > Metazoa > Chordata > Mammalia > Rodentia > Gliridae > Glis > Glis glis. Next base: position 14,265 of record PVJS01010173.1, on the reverse strand, counting down.
ATACGTCTGAAAGCCTCAGTTCTGGTAATTTCCTATTTCCAGCTCCTATTTCCACATTATTCTTTTCTCTTAATAGAGTCCAAATTACTGTAAGAAACTTACATGCATTATCTTACTTTAATGCTAAGAAAACGATCCCCATTTTATAGATAATGAAAATGAGCCTCAGCAAAATGAATAATGGTGGAGTGGGGATTCTAACCCAGGCTCTGAGGCCAGCGTCCATGCTGTGCCCACTAATGTGCTGCCTCCTACGACATCTTTCAGGGAGGAAGGGACCAGGGGAAGAGGGGAGAAAAGGTACAGTCTTTCCCAACACCTGGCTACTACTTGCTCTTTTGCTTTTTATAAGATTCTCAATCTATACATGGGGAAATGGTCTGGAATATAATTTTTCTACTAAGATTTGTCTGGAGGTCTCCTCTGTATTTTTCTAGTAGAAGAGGAAATAGGAGGCCACCGGTTATACTCTGGTCCTACTCTGCTCACCCTGTCACAAGGTGGTGAGGTTACACTTTCTTAGATGTCATTGGCCTTGAACCAGAAATATTAGTCTGGCCATTCCAAGAAGCTGGTATGATTTCAGTTTATCCTTTTATAAAACTACAATAAAATAATTACTATGTGCTTAATAGCCTCTAAAGAAAAGTGAGACATTTTCAAAAGCTACCAAAACATTGTCATACATCATTAACATCAGACCACTGCCAGTAATCAGTCAGTAATATAAGTGTAATATAATATAGTGTAAGCACAAAAAATTTAAAAATCTATGCATCAAAGGAGTTAATAGACTAAATGTCAATCTAAGGAATAGGAATAAATATTTACACATCATATATCTGATAACAGAATATGTAAAAATATCCTACAATTCAGAATAGAAACAAAACCCATCAGGGCGTGGTGGTGCACACTTGTAATCCCAGTACTTGGGAAGCTGAGACCAGAGGATCCGGGTTCGCGGCCAGCCTCAGCTACTTAGTGAGGCCCTCCGCAACTTAGTGAGACCCTGTTTCAAAATAAAGAATAAAAAACAGGGCTAGGGGTGGAGCTTGGAGGTAAAATGCCCCTGGGTTCAATCCCCAGTTCCGCAAAAAAAAAAAAGAAACAAAATCCCAATTTTAAAATTGGCAAAGGGCTTGAATAAATATTTCTCCAAAGATGATATATAAGTGGCCAATAAATAAGAACATGAGAAGATGCTCAACATCACTAATCATTAAGGAAATGCAAATAAAAAGCATATTGAGATATCACCTCACATCCATTAGAATGGCTACTATTGAAAAAAACTAGAAATGTATATGATGTATTATATATTTTTACATTAATTAGCTTTTCATTGGTTTGATAATTCAAACAAACCGTCCTACAAGTTTGTAATGTCACGCAAATAATGTTGTGTTCTAGCTATTATTGATGACCTCTGGTTGTGTCTTCTCATTCACTGGTCAAGAGGAAGCCTGGAACCAGTGACAAAACTCAACGTGGTCCCATGGCACAGTGACAAATTCTGTACTTGGTATTCTTGTCTTATTCCTTTTATGGTCTCTGGGTTGGAACCCGGAAGTAACCTCATCCCTGGATTCTCTATGTCTTTAAAAGAATTAAGGCACAGATTGTTTTCCTTCCTGGAACATAATGATAGTCATAGAGTCTGTAGGGAAACCTACCCATGGGATTGGTAGCTTAGTTGGTAGTAAACAAGATTCGGCTAGCTCATTTTGTTTCTTTGTGCAAATTAGCAAAAAGGGGAGCCTGTTTGGGTAGATTGGACCTCATGGCTCATGTCTTATGAATAGGCAGAATGTGGGGATGGATTCAGCATCACACACCTAATCACACAGGTGTCCTTCCACAGTGGCCTAGGAGAGTAATTTTAGATAGTAATTCCTCATAGATGGTTTTAACAATATAATATTTCATAACATCATATTTAGTCCTCAAAGCAAGACTTTTTAAGACTTGATTTTCAGCCAGGCATGGTGGCGCATGCTTGTAATCCCAGTACTTGGGAGGTTGAGACAGGAGGATCTGGGTTCACAGCCAGCCTCAGCTACTTAGTGAGGCCCTCCGCAACTTAGTGAGACCCTGTTTCAAAATAAAGAATAAAAAATAGGGCTGGGGGTATAGCTCAGAGGTAGAATGCCTCTGGGTTCAATCCTCGGTACCACCAAAAAAAAAAAAAAAAGAAAAAAGACTTTTCATATGATCTTTAACCCTTCCTCATTCTCTCCCCAGGACAGGCTCCCTGTGTGAGTGGCTGGGTCTACTCTTGTGCTATGTGGTCAGGAGGTGGAAAGCTCAAGAGGAGTTGGCATCTCTGATTCAAAGAGCAACATGAACGAGCCTTCCCAAAGGGTTAATTATGTCATATGATTGGCCATTTGCTATGACCAGACTATAATCTTTAGCAGTACTCTATCTGTTCAGAATGCTTTCCCTGTATTTAACTTTTCCCTGTGTTCATCTAAGGTCTTGCACTTATTTTTTTTTCCCGTGTCCTTGGAGGACATTATGTAGAATTCTTCTCTGCTTGGAGAATTAAATATTTGAAAGAGCAAGTTAATGAACACATTCTTACATTGTGCTGAGACTGGACATAAAACGCAGGCCAAATAGATCTTGTTGAGTGTCTGACTTAATTTTACAAAAGAAAGGAGCTGTGGCACTTGATACAAATGAATGGAATTGAATCTTTATGCTTTGGTTATTTTTAATCAACATTTTACTCCAAAAAAAATCTATTTCAGGCTATGTATATATGGAACAAAAATTAAAGGTCAAGGCCTTGACTTCTTCAGAATAAATTGTCAAAATATTATAATCCAGCCAGATGTGGTGGTGCACACTTGTAATCCCAGTACTTGGGAGGCCAAGGCAGGAGGATCGCACATTTGTGGCCAGCCTCAGCAACTTAGTGAGGTCCTCTACAACTTACGTGAGACCCTGTTTCAAAATAAAAAATAAAATAGGGCTAGGGATATAGCTGAGTGGTAGAATGCCCCTGGGTTCAATCCTCAGTAATACACACACACACACACACACACACACACGCGCGCGCGCGCGCCCGCGCACACTATAATCCTTAAACATTGAATGCATCTGAAATTAATTTGAGGATTGCAGGAGGTCACTCACCAAAGAAAATTAAAAATAGTAATTGAAAATAGAAATTTTGAAGCAACAAAATTTATCTTGTTTTCCTCTTTATATATAATATGGCTTTATTTATTTGTCTATTTATTTATTGGTGCTGGGGATTGAACCCAGGGGCATTCCACCTCTGAGCTACAACCCCAGCCCTGTCTTATTTTTTTAGTTTGAAACGGGGCCTCACTAAGTTACTGAGGCTGGCCGTGAACCTGTGATCCTCCTGTCTCAGTCTCCCAAGTACTGGGATTACAAGCGTGCGCCACCATGCCCCGCTTCCTCTTCATATATAATACTTTAATTCTTATAAAGATTTTACTTAGCCGGGCATGGTGGTGCATGCCTATAATCCCAGTAAGTGGGAGGCTGAGACAGGAGGATTGTAGGTTTGAGGCCAGTCTCAATTTAGTGAGACCCTGTTTCAAAATAATAAATAAAAATGGCTGGGGGTGTGGCTCAGAGGTAGAATGCCCTTGGGTTCAATCTCCAGTACCAAAAACAAAACAAAACAAAACAAAACAAAAAAAGATTTTACTTGCTTCTGGATGTTCCTTTATTTGTAATTATAATGTTACATTAAGGAATAGGTACTAAATAATAAAGCTCATTCTTTCAATACTGATGCTCTGCTGTGTACTTTCAGTCCATACAGATTGTTTCATGCTATCAAATCATGTAATAGTTCCAGAGAGTGAGATAAAGAATTTCAAGGTTGGGTCTATGTAAATCAATTGCCTATGTAAATCATTTGCCATTGCCTTTCTCATTACAAGTCGGCTTCCTTGGAGCTGCAGACAGTGTTAAAACACTCTAGGAAGCAACCTCATAGTTAGAGACATAAATATGAATTCATAATCTCTTGTAAGACTCATAAGATCTCCCACTCCAAACAAAAAAAAATAAGGATAATTTTTAATGCGTGTCTTCCTCTCTGTATACTAATTATCTTCTTATCCATCCAAGGTTCTTATTTCATCTGAATGTCAAATATAATTTTCCAGTATTACTGATTGCAGATTATAGGTCACATTTTATTGGAACTATTTGGTTTTACATCTTTGACGCAACATGAAATTTAACCTCAGTTTTGCCGGCTAGCCATTACTTGTCAATTTATAGCTTGAAGCGCATTTAGAAGGATGGCTGGTTGATTATAGACCGTACTTGGCAAACCACTCGCCTAAGATACACTTCAATCAATCTGCACACTTTCCCATTTTAATCGATTACCACCTACATGACAAACATATTTACAAAGGAAATAAGCTGTCTTGCTCTAAGATTTTAAACCTTGGAATAGCTGTGTGTTACTGTGAGAGAACACAGTCATTTTAAAAGATTTTGCGATAGTTACAATATGTGATATGAAAACCAAGCATCCACACTGGGCACTATATGTTCTGATTTCTGTAGGAGAAATATGCTTCTAAAAAGGCAAAATAAAATTACACATGCAGTGTAGGTGCTACTTTTCCATAATTGATGGGTTTGAGGAGGGATTAATAGAAAAATAAAGCTTCCTAGAAACTTAACAGGGCTTGAATAATACTTAAAACATTAAATCATTTTGATTCATAGCTGACTCACAAATCCTAACCTTTGGACCTACTATTTTAAAGCTGAATGATACCAGATAGCCTGGTTTCCTTACTTTATAAACCAGGAAATTAAGATTGGAAAAAGAAAATAATCAATGGCCAGGTCAGACTGGAACTTGGGTCTCTGGCAGTGAATACGCCAGCCTCTGAATCTGTTGTTCAGTGATGTATATGAAATTTTTGTTTTTTTTTGCGGTACCGGGGATTGAACCCAGGGGCGTTCTACCTCCGCGCTACGCCCCCAGCCCTATTTTTTAATGCTTTATTTTGAAACCGGGTCTCACGAAGTTGCGGAGGGCCTCACCAGGTAGAGAGAGAGAGAGAGAGACAGGAAGAGAGAGAGAGAGAGAGAGAGAGAGCGAGCTGAGGCTGGCCGCGAACCCGGATCCTCCGGTCTCCGCCTCCCAAAGTACTGGGATTACAAGCGTTCACCACCACGCCTGGCTTGGAGTTAGATTTTAATAATGAGTCAGGGAATGCTGGCTTGCTAGGGCCTTTCGGAGAAGATCCCCGGATGCAAGGGAAGTAGGAGCCAAAGAGGGCGGGCAGCAGATAACAAAATGGAAGCAGGAAAGCAGGGGATGGAGAAGACAAAACGAGGCTGAGGCTGGATAGGAGATCAAGGTTAGTTAGAAAACCTGAGCAAAAGCCGGGCATGGTGGCGCACGCTTGTAATCCCAGTACTTGGGAGGCGGAGACAGGAGGACGCGAGTTCGCGGCCAGCCTCAGCTACTTAGTGAGGCCCTCCGCAATTTAATGAGACCCTGTTTCAAAAATAAAGAATAAAAAATAGGGCTGGGGGTGTAGTTCCGAGGTAGAATGCCCCTGGGTTCCATCCCTAGTACCGCAAAAAACAAACAAACAAAAAAAAAGAAAGCCTGAGTGAGCACTGAGATTCAAGGGGGAGTTACCTTATGGATTAGGCACACCTGTGCCCAATCAAGTGGCCTCAACCCGGGTGCAGGGTGCAAGTTGGTCACTTACCTGGCACCTCCTTCACAACCATGGACATCAGCGGAGCGGTCAACTGCTGGAGGCTGAGCTGAGCCAACCCTGGCCGAGGTGAGCGATTGTGATGGCATTGTTCTAACTACACAAGTTCAGAAGCAGACACACCATCCACTCACTGCTAAAACTGGGCAATTATTGCACGGTACTGCAATTGTTCTGTGTGTTGAGCGAAAGAATAGTTCCTAGCATGAATGGTGGTCAAGGTTTGAATATAAAAGCTGCCAATTATTATGCAAATTGCTGCAGGCGGCAAAATAGCAACTGCTACTTTTATTAAAATTTACTTATTTTTATAGGAGGAAGCAAAGTCTTTGATGATCTGAAAGTTCACTCTAGTAACAGCACAGTCATTGTAAGAGAATGACTAGGAGTTTGAAATGTCAAGCTGGAAAGAAAAATTCCAGTTGTTTACCTTGAACTTTCATTAGTGACCCTGTAGCCCTTTCCCCACGATCACTTTATCTCAACACTATTTTTAGGAAGCTTTTGAGATTCAGTCATTTGTATGAACAACTTGAGAATGAGAAGCAAAATGGTAAGAGAGAAAAAAGGCACACTAATTGCCAGGGTCCTAAAGAGTCATCGAAAACAAATTCCACGGTGTGAGAATTGTGTTCTCTTAACGAGGCCATTTTCAATTCTTTGAATGTTTATTTTATTGAACTATTAGAGACAAATAGATATAAGAGCCAATATAACTCTGGCCTTTAAGTACAAAATAGTGTGCACATTGTGTACACAATGGGGAAAAATCTCCCTAAGTAGAATGGCATTATTATTATTGTTATTAACACATATTAATTGTACAGACTGATGGGTTGCACTGTGACATTTCCATAATCCATGTACTGTGCTTTGAGCATGCCCACCTTCCCTTCTACCCTCTCTTCTCTCCCCTCTTTTTCTTCCCTAGTGGTCTCCCTTCCACTTCATGGGTTTTTTTTTCTTTTCAGTTTCTATAGATGCGAGAAAACCTGTGATACTTGTCTTTTTTGTGTCTGTCTTATTTCACTTCACACGAGGTAGAGCTGCATTAATTAGATAAGAGCTAATATACAAATCAAGGACTACTATGCTGTATGCTCAGTAATTTTTATTCATTGGCTTTTTTATTCCTCCAGCTCTGCAAACCATGTGATATTTCATTTTACAGAAAAAGAAACTGAAGTTTAGGGATGTCAAGCGCCTCTTCCCAAGGCCACACAAGCTGGGTTTTATGTATAAATAAAACAATAAACCCTTTATTAGTAGGATAATGGATGTGGTTATCATGAACTTCAATGGGTGTGGCATCTAGACAATTAGAAATAATTGGGGAAGACCTTCTGCTTCTAGCCTAGGAGCTAGGACAGAGAAGCCTTAGGAATATACAACCTTCAGAGGGTAAAAAGAGAGGGATGGGGCCCACAGTGGATATTCTACCATCTTTACTAGTAGAAGTTTTCTGAATTTCTCATGAAGAAGAATTAATCCCTTGAAGGGACAAAAGTCCTTAGGGTATCCATTCTTGGAGCTTTCTGTAAATCTTAACACTATTTTGCAGGGAGACTCCAGAAGAAGCCAAAGAGGGCTTTCTCTCATTGTGTCTGGGAGACATTCATATTTACATTTTCTGAGCTTTCCCACATAATCATAGTGGAGGAATTAAATTCATCATATTTTTCTGATACAGAATTGACTTATGTTGACAAAAAAATTCTGGCAGTTGACTTGGTAATCACGTCCAACAGACCAACTGAAAAAAACTTACATCATGATGTATTTTGCTCCAGGGAACTCTGATGAGTGAGTGAGGCTGCATTTAAAGAATGTGTCAAAACAACCTACTGAGGTAGAAAATCGATTTCATATATATTCAGGCTAGAAATACTTTATTCCATTAGTTGATTTTAATGTACTTTATTTTGTAATTGCTTTAAAATAGAAAAATGGACCTTATAATTTTTGTACTTGGAAGTAAACTAAAAGCAAAAGTAGGAGAATACATGGTTGTTTTTTTTTTTGTTTTTGTGGGGTTTTTTTCCTCCACCAAGAATTTATCCATGTTTGTTCTAGGAGATAATTTAGAATTTATTTAGACTATTCATCCTAACTTAACAAAATACTTTTAAAAATTTAGGAAATTTAATCGATAGTATGTCTCCAAAATTACTTTTGAAGTATTTTACATCCTTAATATTGATTTGTCCTTTCAAAAATTGATATATTTCTTCAATACATTTTTTTTTTTGCAGTACCGGGGATTGAACCCAGGGGCATTCTACCTCCGTGCTACGCCCCCGGCCCCATTTTTCATACTTTATTTTGAAACTGGGTCTCACGAAGTTGCGGAGGGCTTCACCAAGGAGAGAATGAGAGAGACAGAGAGAGGGAGAAAGAGAGAGAGAGAGAGCTGAGGCTGGCCGCGAACCTGGATCCTCCGGTCTTCACCTCCCAAAGTACTGGGATTACAAGCGTGCGCCACCACGCCCGGCTCAATACATTCTTTTAAAAGTGTGTAATCACCATTATTGACTGTCAGTGCAATGGGCAGCATCTTCTTTTCAGCACCAGAGTCTAGGAGAAGGAACTTCTTCACAAATTCTACGTATATCAAATGAAAACCACCAAGGAACATGTGTGAATTCAACTGGGTCCTAATTGCACTAACAATCTTGGAACGATTTGTTGGCTAATCATTCCAGTCTCTTCCACTGTAACTCTAAACCCTGATTTCCTTGGGATAGCAAAGAAGCAACGAAACAATACTTTGGTGAAATATATTAAAAACAAGTTGGTCAATCCATGCTAGGAAACCTTTAAAAATTAGATAAAATACTGAGTATAGATTATTGCCTGATCTTTAAAGACTTTATTCCTTCTATGAAAGCGATTTCTTTTTATTTTTACTAACATCATTTATTGGAGTATAACATACATACAGAAAAGTGAAAAATTCCTTAGTGTGCCAATTGCTGAATTAATATGAAATGAACAAACATTATCAGCTCCTTAGGAACCTCGTCATGCCTCCTACGAATATAATGCTCCTTCCTCCAACTAAAGTAACCCTTCTCTTGAGGTTTATCTCTGTAGACTAGTGGAGGCTCTGTCTATACTGTATAGAAATGGAATCTTACGGGATATGTTCTTTTGGGTCTGATTTCTTCCTCTCAATACTATTGGGAGATTCATCCATGTTATATATAAAACAGTGAGTTGATCATTTAATTGCATGGTATTTTGTTGGACAAAAATGCCATGACTTGTGATAGACAATTTGATTGTATTCAATTTCAAGCTACTAAGAATAACGCTGCTCTAAGTATTCCTGTAAATGTCCTTCAGTTCACATTTGTCAGGTGTAGTGTATATCTAGATATGGAATTATTAGGTAGTAAGGTATTCATATACATGTATAGTTTTTTGTTTGTTTGGGGGTACTGAGGATTGAACCTGGGGGAATTCTACCTCTGAGATACACCCCAGCCTTTTTTATTTTTTATTTTGAAACGGGGTCTTGCTAAGTTGCTGAGAGTCTTGCTAAGACCCTGAGCTGGCCTGGAACCTGTGATCCTCCTATCTCAGCCTCCCAAGTACTGAGATTACAGGCTCACACCACTGCACCTGGCTACATGTACAGCTTTAGTACATACTGACCATTTTCTGAAGTGAGTTCATGATCCAGTTGTTCCACAACCTTTGCAATACTTGATATAACTCTCTTTTATAATTTAGCCATTCTCTTGGGGATGCAGTGGTATCTCACTGTGATTTTAATTTGTACCTCCTTTAATAATTAGTAAGGGCAAATCTGCCCAACTTAAAATCAGGTCTTTAAATTTTTTTTTTCAGAAGTCCTTTATATTTTCTCAGTAAACGGGTGTTTTTGGTCAGTTTCATTTATTGCAAGTATCTTGTCCCACTCTGTGTCTTGCCTATCATTTCCTTCATGATGTCTTCTGACAAACAGGATTTCTTAGTTGTAATACTAATTTCTCAGTGTTTCCTTTCATGGCTAATGCTTTTTGCATCCTGCTTAAGAAAATCTTGCTTGTAAGAAAGTCATGGAAATATTTTCCAATCTTATTTCTGAGAAACTCTATATTTTTCTTTGACATTGATCTTCAATTCCCCTGGAGTGGTTCATGGAGTGAAGGAAACATTAATATTTTTCACTACAGATATTCACTTGACTCAGCATAATTTCTTCCAGAAGAGTTTTTCCATTGCTTGTGGTAGCAACTCTGTCATAAATCAAGCATCTATAAATGATCATTTCTAAATTGGGTCAATTTCTAAATTGTTTCCCAATACACTGACCTCGTTGTCCGCCTTAAGTTCCACATTCTCTTCATTACTGCACCTTTATGATATATATTGACAGAGTATAGAGTTTCTCACTATTTTTCTTCTTCCATTTTGTCTGAGATCTTTTTGGCTGTTTGCATATTCATATACATTTTGCAATCAACTGGTTAATTTCTATGAAAAGCCTGCTGGGATTACAGTTGGGATTGCATAGACTCTATAGAAAAACTTGGAGTAATAGACATCTTTATGACATTAAATGTCCATACAATTTATTTAGGTATTTAAAACTTTAAATAATGTTTCATGGATTTTTTTTGTGTGTGTGTATAGCAGATGGTGTGTATTTGCTAATTTATTCCTAGTTATTTGGTCTTTTTGATACAATTGTAAATGGTATCATTTTAAAATATCACTTTAATTGGTTATTGTTGGTATACAGACACGAAATAGATTTTCCATATTGATCTTGAACACTGAGACTTTTCTGAATTCACTTATTAATCCCAATAATTTCCCTATTGATTTTCTTGCATTTCGTATATGAACCTATGAGTAATGACAGTTTTCCTTTCTAACCCTTACGTTTTATTTTTCTTGTTTTATGCTTGCTAGGATCTTCTTCCTATTAATGTTAAATAAAAAATGTTGTTAATAACGGAATGAACCTCTTTTCTAATGTCAGGGAGAAAGCTTTTAATATTCCACTATGAAATATATTTGCTGTAAATAAAGAACAAACTTATGTCATTTGCAGGAAAATGGATGGACCTAGAGAACAATATGTTATGTGAGATTAGCCAGTCACAGAAAGTGAAGGGTCCTATATTTTCTCTCATATGCAGAAGCTAGGGACTAATCAGGATACAAGAAGGACTTTAGACAATGGAGGAGAAACCCCAGTGGATTGAAGGAGGTGGTCTAGGGGAGGGTGGTGGGGTGGAGAGGGAGAATTAATGAAGGAAACACTTCCATTGACATTACATACATATGTGAGAATACCAATGGCAATCTCAATACCCTGTATGGGGAAAGAGTCGTGGGAGGGAGCTGGGGGAAAACCCACCAAGTGCCGTGTCATGTATGTCACTATCACTATGAACTACATTATGATATGAAACTACAATGCACCAATAAATGTATAAATATAAATATATATGCATACATAAATATATGTATATATAAAATATATAAATATAATATATAAAAATAAATATATAAAAATACCGCTTTGAAATATAAAAATGAATTTAGCATGAGAAAAATTTACCAGAAATTGCTGGAAACTTAGAGATTTGGGTTCATTTTTTTTCTGAGACCTCTTTAAGCAATTTTCCAGCTGTGTTAACAAAGAAATGCTTCTTGGTTGCAAGCCACTTCCCACCTAATCTAGAACTTTCTGGATCTAGAACCCAGAATTCTCTAGACCTAGAACCCAGAATTCCCAGCACTCCTAGGGGCATATGCAAATGAGGCTTCAAAATCTAAGCCTTATTTAACTTAATAGTTTCATCTTAGGATGTTCATTTTCTTAATTTGGCTTCAGTTATCTTCCTCACCCTCTAAATTATGAAACTTTCCTTAAGATTTCTTGAAATACTTTTTATCATATTAAAGAAATTTCTTCCTTTTGGTAGTTAGGAGTTTTTAATCATAATTGGGTGTTGAATTTTATCAAAATCTGTTCCTGCATCTATTGGGATGATAATAGGATAATTTCTCTTTTATTTTATTAATGTCCTGAGGCACATTGAAATTTCAAGATCCCAGCCCAGTAAGGTGACACATGCCTGTAATCCCAGTACTTGGGAGGCTGAGACAGGAGAATCACAGATTTGAGGCAAGGGTATGGTAACTTAGTGAGACCTTGTTTAAAAAAAATAGAAAGGGTTGCAGGTGTAACTCAGTAGTAAAACACCCCTGGGTTCAATCCTCAGTACGATGGGAGGGGAGAGAAGAAAGAAAGAAAGAGAGAGAGAGAGAGAGAGAGAGAGAGAGAGAGAGAAGGAAGAAGAAAGAAGAAAGAAAGAAAAGGAAGGAAAGAAAGAAAAGGAAGGACAAAATGAAATTTCAAGGTCATTTTCTAGAATAAATCCTGCTTGGCTGTTATACATTATTCTTTTTATGTATCAATGGATTAAATTACTTATATTAGTTTAGAATATTTGAGATAGAAATTCACTTTTTATGATGTATTCAATCAGATTAGGGCAGCTTGAATTCATAAAATGAATTAGAAAGTGTCCTATTCTTTGGAATAGATCATTTGGTATTCTTTCTTAAACATTTGGAAAAATTTGCTAATGAACACATATGGATGTATACTTTTATTTATGGCAAGGTTTTAATTTTGGAATAAAAATCAGTAATAGAACAGGATTATTCCAGGGTGTGTGTGTGTGTATGTGTGTGTGTGTGTGTGTGTGTGTGTGTGTGTGTGTTACTGGGATTGAACTCAGAGGTGTTCTAACCTTTGAGCCACGCTCCCAGTCCTACTTTATTTTTTTACTTTTGAAACAGGGTCTCAATATGTTGCTGAGGGCCTCGCTAAATTGCTGAGGCTGGCCTTGAACCTGTGCTTCTCTTGTCTCAGCCTCCCAAGTACTGAGATTACAGGTGTGCACTGCCACATCCAGCTCAGTTATCTGTTTTTTGTTGTGTTCATTTTGATGTGATTTTCTAGGAATTGGCCTACCTCATATAAATTTTCAAATTTATTAGGATGAAGTTATTCATAAATTTCTCCTTATTGTTTTAATATAAGTGGAATGTATGCTGATACTCCTTTTTATTCTTTATATTGTTAACCTGTATATTTTTTCTTGATTAATTTTGCCAAGGTTTATAAATGTTTTGGTTTTCAAGGAACAACTTTGGGTTTTATTGATCTTCATTGTATGCATTTACCTGGCTTAATTTCTATTTGCATCTTTATTATTCTTATTTTCTAACTTATTGGAGTCTAATTAATATTATTTTCTACCTTCTTTAGATGGATACTTAAGTCACTGATTTTAAACCCTTTTCCTTCCTACCACAGATGCATTAAAATGATCACTTTTCCCTCAAAGCACAGCTGCATTTTACAAGTTTTGATATGCAGTACTTTCATTATTATTCTGCTCAGTGTACATTTTTTATTAGGTTCTTTCTTTAGCTCTGGGATTTTAAGAAGGATATTATTTAATCTGCAAATATTTGAGGGATTTTCTATATATTCTGCTATTGATTTCTAACTGATTTTCTTTCCATGACTATACTTACATAATTTCAGTCCTTCAAAATTTGTGAATGTGTATTTCTTTTCCTTTCCTTTCTTAAAAATTGGTTTAATTATGTAATTTCTTTCTTTTTCTTCTTTTTTTTTTTTGCGGTACCGGGGATTGAACCCAGGGGCGTTCTACCTCCACACTACACCCCCGGCCCTATTTTTTTTAATACTTTATTTTGAAACCGGGTCTCACGAAGTTGTGGAGGGCCTCACTAAGTAGAGAGAGAGAGAGAGAGAGAGAGAGAGAGAGCGCTGAGGCTGGTCACGAACCCGGATCCTCCGGTCTCCGCCTCCCAAAGTACTGGGATTACAAGCGTGCGCCACCACGCCCGGCTCTTTCTTTTTCTTCTTAATCTTTCTTGTACTATTTTTTATTTGTTACCTTGAAATTCTTGGCTTATTAGAATCTAACATAAATTAGTGATTTTATCACTTTTTCGACAGTCTAAGGACATAGAATGAGTTAACTTAGTTATCCACCTCTTCTCCCTCTTTCTTCTATTAGTGGAATATATTTTAGTTCTATGTGCATTTTATTCTTCAAATTCCTCAATATAAACTGGGCATGGTGATGCATGCCTGTAATCCCAATACTTGGGAGGCTGAGACAGGAGTATCTCAGGTTCGTGACCAGCCTCTGCAACTTAGCGATACTGTTTTCATTTTTTTTTTTTTTTTGCGGTACTGGGGATTGATCCCAGGGGCCTTCTACCTCCGCGCTACACCCCCGGCCCCTATTTTTTTATACTTTATTTTGAAACCGGGTCTCACGAAGTTGCGGAGGGCCTCACTAGGTAGAGAGAGAGGGAGAGAGAGAGAGAGAGAGAGAGAGAGAGAAAGCAAGCTGAGGCTGGCCACGAACCCGGATCCTCCGGTCTCCGCCTCCCAAAGTACTGGGATTACAAGCGTGCGCCACCACGCCCAGCCTAGCGATACTGT